>JAOYMZ010008620.1:0-21825 GCA_025802335.1 Pinguicula primuliflora
AAACTTCACGTGTGGAAGAAGACCTACAACATGCTCACGGACTTTATGGGAATGAGCGGGGTTTCTGTGGACCCTACGACTCATCAAGTTGTTGTGGAGGACGCTTCGATGTGGGATGGAATCATAAGGGTATGTTTATGTTTCTGTTACTACTATTTATGATGTTTGTGTTTCTGTTTTCTGTTGATGATGTTTCTGTTTTCTGTTGATGATGTTTCTGTTTTCTGTTTCTCATGTTTTGTGTTTTTTATGTTTTCTGTTTTATGTTTCTGTTTTAGGTTTCTGTTTTATGTTTCTGATATTTTTGTTTCTGTTTATGTAGAAGAATCTGGACTTCAGAGCTCTAAGGGGAAAACAATTTCCCCTATACAACGATTGGTGTGAGATCTTCGGTAAGGACAGGGCGACAGGGGGTATGCAAGGGACTCCGCTGACATTGCGGAGATGGATGACACGGTCGACGAGTCTGATGAGGTGCACGGTAGCGAAGATTGTGCACCGAGGCTGAAGAGGAACAAAGGGAAACGTCCAATGGTAGCCGAGGAGGAGAAGACAAAGTACTACACAAAGATTCGGTCGTTTTTTCACACCCTACAGACTCCCGTGGATCCACCCTTGGATATAGCAAAGCGTCTGATGGCGGAGTTTAAGCCCTTTGAACATATCTACAACTTATGGGCGCGAACTGCAATCGTATCCCACCTCCTAAACAATACTTCTGCCCGGCAAATGTGGATGATTCTAGAGCCGGACACACGTGAAGAATGGCTTGCATATCTTGTAGACCAAATCAACCAAGATTTGAGGAAGATATCTCCGAAGAGTAAGGGACGGGAAAAGTGAACCTGAATCTGAATCTGTTGAACTTGTGTTTTGGGAACTCATATCATGTTTTAAGGCTCTTGAACTTGTATTTTGGAACTTTTGGTTGTTGAACATGTTGTTGTGAATCAGGGAACTCATATTTGAACATGTTGCTGAACAGGTTGTGTTTTGGAACTTGTGTTGTTGTGAACATGTGGTTGAACTTGTGTTTGAATGGCATGTTTGGACGTTGAACTTGTATTTGTGTTTATTTGGTTGTCTTCGTATTAATCGAAATCCTGTTTACATCGCTTGAATTTGAGTTCATGTGGATTTTGATTGTATTCTAAAACAAGGGTATTTTGGTCTTTTCACCGTCATTTAACGGTTTAATAAACCCAAATCCACCTCTAGGTAAACACACAAAATCATAACAACCGTAATCAAAATCCACACCAAAAAACTGTTTACTGCGTTTGACATTGATTTGGCTAACTACCCTAATCAAAATCCACCTGAAGCAGATTTTTGGAAAGTAAACGGGGTCTTAGTTTGACATTGAAATATCGTGAACAAATTTGAGTTCTGGAAGTATTTTGGCTATTTCATGTACATTGCATGTTTTGGACGGTGACTGATTTGGCCTGAAATTTGAAATCTAATATACTGCCGAGGATCTACTTTGCTGTTCTTCAAAAAAGTCACATTGTTTTCTGAAATTGAAGCTATTATGACTATTTTTTGAAAATTGATATTATGAAATTGTTGGATTTTGGAAACAAAGTGCTATTTCAGGTTTCTGAAACAACTTGTTTTTTAAAACACTTGTGATACTACAACTATTCTTCCGCTGTGCTTATATGAAAAACTGCATACATATTCTGCTAGTTGACTTGCTCAGTCTACTTCAGGATTTTAGTGAAATCTGAAATCTGAAATTTTTAGAATTGCATGTGATTAGAAGTTTAAACTATTTTAAAATCCTATTCATACTTCTTCTATACTTCAAAATTTCTGACTTTATGTGTCTAGCTGCTTTTCTGTACATTATCTCTTGCATGATATAAACTGATATTGATGATTGGTGATCAAGTGAAGTATCCAAGGACTGAACCCTATACGAACTGGTCTCTTGTAAGTCTCCTGTTATCCTTGTTTAGTTACTTTTGCTGGGCCTGAAGCCAACGTGACATTGTGATTTACAGCTTTCTGCTCATAGCACACTTATCTGAATCATCTGATCTACTTCTTAGAGCTTTTAGCTCATCCTCAGTGCATTGTTTGATTTTTCAAATGTGGTGTGCTCTTCAAAGGTTTATATTTACAGCATTATTGTGTGATACTTAGGGGTCTAGACAAGAACCCATTGAAAAGGATCTTTGAGGACCTCTGTGGGATATTCCTTGCATGTGACTGGTTTTTCGGTTATAACTTTGACCCTATCCCCAACTTGATATCCAATTTAGAAGTCTTTCAGACTTGGGTTTACTGCTTTGACACACTCTGAAAAGAGTATTAAGGCTTATAAACAAATCTAATTGCTTGTTTACTTAAACTTTCACTATCTGAATTTGGTTGACTGTCTCTACTTTGTGTGATATCCTTTTAAGAATATATCTAAGATGACTACTACAGTTGAGATCTCACTGTTTGATGGGAAGGAAGATTTTACTTCTTGGTCTAGAAGTATGAAAACTGTACTTTCACTTAATAAGATGCATTATGCATTAAAACCCATTAAGGAATGGCTTGAGTCTTTTACATCTAGGTTTGAGGAAATTAAGGAAGAATCTTTAAATCTTTTAATTCTAAACTTGTATGATGTTGTCATTATAAAGTTAGATGGTTCCTAGGATTCATGATAAGTTTGGGAAAACTGAATGTGATTTATGTGTCAAAAACTCATGCTAACCTATTTTTTTATCAAAGTTTTATTGTTTTCTTACAAAATGGATTATGAAAAATCTATAGAAGAAAACTTAGATGAGTTTTTCAAACATACACAACTTGTGAAAGGCATTGCACATGATTTAGACGAAGCTTCTCTTTCAATAATTCTACTAAACTCGGTGAGTGAAAATTTTATGGTTGTTAAAAACGCACTTCAATATTCATGCATTGTCCCTAAGATTGAAGTCATTATAAGTGGTCTAAAGTCTAGAGAGATGGAACTTAAAAACTCTAAACATTTTTCTAATGTCTTGTTTGCTAAGGAAGAGGTAAAGAATGATTCTGAAAAGTCCAAACCACCTGTGAACAGAAACACTAGCCACAGTCAGAATAAGTTTCCCTCTAGAAACCAAAACTCTTTTGCAAATATGATCAATTCTAATATTCAACGTGGTCAAAATTTTCATCAAAGTAGAAATTTTCAAAATAATTCGAATTTTCAGAATGTAAACTTTAATAGGAATGGATCAACCAAGATGTAACTATGGTAACAAGTTTAGTCATGTTCAAAGTAACTGTTTTGCTTATGATAGAAAGTTTAAGGGGCAAAATGTTGGTGAAAAATGCTAGGGTAGGCTATAATAACTCTAATGCTCTGTTTCTGTTTGATGTACATGGCCTGAATCATCCTAAAATGTTTAGGAACAATAATATACAAGGTATTTAGGGTTTAGGAGTTTTAGAATGTGTCAATAACAATAATGTTCATAGTCCATAACATTCTAAAAATATAGGACTTTCCCCTTTGATTTTGGAAACCAACCTAGCACATCTTATACCCCCTGTGTAGGACTCTACATTTTATGTGAGTAATCACAATAATTTTGAGGGAACAAGTGAATCAGAGTCTAGAATGAATGAAAATATTTTTAACGATGATGACTTGACTCTTAGTTCATGTCTGAGTGTTCAAAATTAACATTTTTGTTGATGATCAGAATGAAATCTTTGAACCAACCGTCTCTGTTTTTGAAGAAAAATTTCTAAAAGTTGAAAATATACCTGAAATAGATTCGGAAATATCTGAAAGTTCAAATCTGGAACATGTTTTATTAGTTTCTGATTTTGAAAGTAGTGATGAATGGGTACTTGTTTTGGTTGTACCTATCACATATCATCTAATCTAAGTTGGTTTGAAACCTTAGATAAGTGTAAAATTGGTATGACTATAATGAGAAATGATAATATATGTGAAATAAAAGGTACTGGTTCTATTTCTTAGAAGTTGGATATTGGCAATAAAGATAAATTGACGAATGTTAGATATATACCTGACTTTAAAATGGTTTTGATTTCTTTAGGTATGCTTGAAGAGAGTGGTTGTTGGTATTCTTCTATGAATGGAGTCCTTTCTGTTCTTAGATGATCAGGTTATATTAACTAATACTACACGTAATTAGCTCTATTTTTTGAATGGTAAAATAATGTCTGAAAGTGCTTTATTGGTTGAAGAGTCCAACTCGATTAAACTTTGGCATGTAAAACTTGATCACATGAATGAAAAGAACCTGAACATTCTGCATTCTAAAGGTCTTCAAGGAAAATAAAAATTTGGAAGTTTGTCCTTTTGTGAACCGTTTATTTTAGGTAAACAGCATATGTTATAATTTCTTAAAAGTGTTCATGTTTCGAAAAATTGTCTTGATTATCTGCATTCTTATCTTTAACGTCCTGTCAGTGAGTCTACGCATGGTGGTGCTAGATATTTTCTATCTATTGTTGATGATTTCAGTATAAGAGTCTGGGTAGTTCTTTTAAAATCAAAAGATCAAGTTTTTTCAAGGATTAAAGAGTGGAAATAACTTGTTGAAACTCAAAAATGTTTTAAAGTCAAGTATTTACGAACTAATAATGGTTTAGAATTTTGTGATTCTGATTTTGATGCATTCTGTTCGTTGCATGGCATAACTAGACATCATTTTGTTAAGCACACACCACAACAAAATGGGATAGCCGAACGTATGAATTGAACTCTGCTAAATAAAGTCAGATGCATGCTTTCAACTTCGGGTTTGTCTACGAAATTTTGGGGGAGACACTGTATACTGCTGCATTTCTTGTGAATAGAAGTCCTTCTAGCGCTGTTAATTATAACTGTCCAGAATTTATATGGAATGGTAATGTCTTAAGTCGTGCAAATCTGAAACTTTTTGGTTGTGTTGCATATGTAAATAATAGGTTAGGTAAATTGAATTCTAGGTCAATTAAATGTGTATTTCTTGGTTATCAAGAGGGTGTCAAAGGTTATAGACTATGGGATAGGAGTATACCTGGTATGAAAGTCATTATTAGTAGGGAGATGATCTTTAATGAGCCTGATTTCCCATGTTCGAGTTCAAACGTGCCTTTATTTGTTCCTGTTTTACGTGATAATACAACTATGAGAATTTCACTTGACAAGGAAGTTCCTCCTAAGTCTCAGATTGAGGTGGAGCCTTAATCCTTTCCTCTGATTAAGGTGGAAATTGAAGCTGAAGGTTCTGAATTAGAACTTGTCCCACCTCAAAGTGAAAATGTTTCTGCTAGTGATGTTTCAGTTTATGAAAATGAAAGTAAATGTGTAGTTTCTGAAGATGCTCCTGTTCAAACTAGAGATGCGTGCGTAGATGACAATCAATTGGCTAGAGATATGGAAGGAAGAGCTAGAAAACCGAATCTGAAATATACTAACTTTAATGAAATAATTGATTATGCTTTTGTAGTTTGTTAACAAGTGATGTTTTATGAACCTGAACGTTATTTAGATGCTATTAGGTGTTCTAATTCTGAAAAATGATATTTAGTAATGGATGATGAAATTAAATCTTTAAATTTGAATGCTTATTGAGTTCTTGTCCTTAAACCCAAAGATAGGAAAATTATAGGTTGCAAATGGATTTTCAAAACTAAAGAGGGTAACTCTGAAACTGTTAATGTTAGGTTTAAAGTTAGACTTGTAGCTAAGGGCTATAGCCAGATGGAAGACATAGACTTTAATGAGATATTTGCTCATGTTGTGAAGTTTAAAACTATCCGTATACTGGTTTCTTTGGTTACCTGGTATAATCTGGAATGCATCAGTTAGATGTCAAGACTGCTTTTTTATATGGTGACTTAGAAGACGAGATTTTAATGAAACAACCTCTCGGATATGTGAATGAGTTGAAATCTGATTATGTCTGCTTATTGAAAAAGTCTTTATATGGTCTTAAATAAGCTTCTAGACAGTGGTACAAACGTTTTGATCAATTTATTATAAGTCTAGGTTTCATTAGAAGCCAATATGTTACTTATATTTTCTGATTCAAAAGCATGCTACTGTGTATTTACTACTTTATGTGGATGATATGCTGATTATTAGTGAATCTAGATCTGAAATAAACATTCTGTAATTGAAGTTAAAGTCTGAATTTAAAATGAAAGACTTAGGTGAGGCTAGAAAAATACTTGACATAGAAATAGATAGGAATAGACAAGCAAGAACCTTGGAATTGTATCAGTCTAGTTATATTAAGAAAGTGTTCTAAAATTTGGCTTTGGTGTTGTAAAATCAGTGAATGCTCCTCTTGTTTTGCACTTTAAACGTAATAAATCTCAATGTCCTAATACTCCACCAGAAACATTGGAAATGGAGAATATGTCTTACTCTAATGCTTTAAGTTCTTTAATGTATGAAATGGTTCGTACTAGACCTAATTTGTCATTTGCAGTTTCGTTTCTGAGTCGTTTTATGTCTAATCCTTGTTCTGAACACTGCTCTGCTTTGAAATGGATTCTGAGATATCTGAAGGATACTTCTGATTTGGGCTTGATGTTTAGAAATAGTTGTGATAACATGAACTTATATGGTTTTGTCGATTCTGATTATGCTGGAGATTTAGATTTTAGAAAATTTACTACCTGCTACCAATTTCTGTTAGGTGGTAACTGCATTAGCTAGAAATCTCAATTGCAACATATTGTAGCTCTTCCCACTACTGAATCTGAGTACGTTGCACTTACTGATTGCTTTAAAGACTGTATTTGGTTGCGTTGCATGTTATCCGAATGTGGAATTCTTAGTGAAGTTGGTACTGTTTACTTTGATAGTCAATCTGCTCGTTTGACTAGGAATCTTGTTTTTCATAAACGTACTAAACACATGAATGTTAAGCTACACTTTATTAAAGATATGTTTGCTCATAATTGGTTTTACTTGAAAAGATTGACACTAATCCGAATCCTCCTGATATGGGAACTAAAATTGTTTCTAATATGAAATTTCAATTCTGCATTGAACGTTTAGGTATGAGTTCTAATTCTTAAGCTTCTTTGAATTCGTATATGCATACTGTTTTGGTCATCTAACCTCTTATGCAGGAACTTGTGAATCTTTTGGGTCATGTACCAAACAAGGTGGAGATTGTTTGAATTTTGGGACATGATCCTCTAACCCTTAATTGCTTATTTTTTCCTTGTTTAATCACACATGCACAACCCAAAGACACTTATAAGCCGGATGATGCAAAATTCGATTATAGTCTGAGCCTTTGAGTTCTAAATATGACTTAAATGAATTATTATTTGGGTTATGCGTGCACAATTCCTTGGCTAAAGTTCATTTATACAAGAACACATGTCATTTGATCTCAACCTACTGCTTTGGGCCAAAATTGTGTGTGTCTATTGATGTGTAAGTTTTATCGGGTCATGTAGCCATTGGGTTGGTTTGTTGGTGGGCTACTCTTACTGTCTTGGCCCATTACCTGATTTATTACCATTGAGGTGTTTTGGGCTTGTATTTGTTATCCTAGTTCATCCATTCATTTACTGTAATGTTTCTAGAATGAGGTCTCAGTTTCGATTCATGATATAAAAGCTGTAGAAACAACTTATTTCAGTCACTTTTCACTCTTGGACTCTCTCTCTCGAAATTTTATCTCTTTGATACTCTGAAGACTCTTCGACCTCTCCGAAACTCTAGTCGCTCTTTACACTCTGATACTGAGTTTTCACCGATTAAACTTGTTGCTTTCTGGTTATTTAGCCTAGATTTGAGCACCTCATCAGTTTCCCTCATTTTGAACCTCTGGTTGTGGTGTTTGAGAGGTCATCTAGCTGTGTTCTTGTGCCAGAAGACTGACTGCTTGTGTCTCGGGCAAATTTCTCTTCGGATTTGAGTTGAACTTGCTGAGATCTACCTTCGGGAAACATGAGTTTTTTGATTCTATTTTTGTTACTCCAGCATGCAATATTTCTGAATTTTTGTTCGGTTATTGAGTGTTACTGACTATTCTTGTGTTATCTCTTACAGATTTGAAGCCGAAACGTTCCTCACACGTCTTTCATTCGATTTGGTCTCAGCTTTTCGATCACCATCCATAAACTGTTGGATAGACTATAATACTCTTCTATATTGATCTGTTTTTGGTTAGACTTCGGTCATGAGATCAAATATTTATAAATTGTATCCTCAAGCCATAAACGTCATTGCAAGTGTCTTCCATATATAATGTGATGTAGTGTAGGAAAATATATGTATCGTCTAACAGTGCTTTGATCTATGTTACTGGTTGTTCATGAGAAAACTTGCTAAGTCCCTTTGTCGCCAAGTTTGATACTCATGATCTGTCTCTACCGGTGGTTTCGGACGCCTAGTCAAGTGATTGTGGCGTCCCGATCTCCAATCACTATTTTCATGAGATGTGCCCATAGCACGTAATTGTGATGATGCAACTTAATATCGATCATTAGGTTTATCTGATTACCTTGAGACGATGACACCCCCGGTTGGTGTCCTTGAAGGATTGTTGCTAGAATAACTACTGGGAGAATACTTTGTTAACTTCCGGTCCCAAGTTTGCACCTCAAGATAATTTAAACCTAGTGACATAATCAAGATCCAATTCCACAAAGGGTTGAGGGCGACTGCCAATAATCCCCTCCTAAACCTATTTCTCAAAATTCAACGGTAGTTGTTTGAGATGTATAATGATCTCGATCCTTTATAGTTATGCAGGTAACCGTGTAGTATGAATATTTAATTTTGTTGGTCAAGAGTTCAAGAATTGATATACCATTTTCGCCCTTTGCAAATACCAAGCTAGATGGAAGCCTAATTCGACTCATATATACTTTTAAGTTTGTGGCAAAGAACGATACAATACCTCATGTTTCCAATTTTATGCCTAATCTAGTCGAAACAAAATTTCAAGAAGAGTCGCAATCAATTAATAGAATATCATTTGGAATGATGTTGAAACATTAATGGGTACCATACCTATTTCGTGAACGGAGGAGCAGAAAGGATTTCTGGCGTCAAAAGGATAAAATTAGGGATTCAATTCCTAAACAACCAGTATGGTTTGGTCCAATTTGAGTTCAAAGTGATGGAATTGGAATCAAATTTTTCGAAACGATAATTACCCGTTAGCAATTTGTCGAAGATCTGAGTGTTGTAATGTTAAGTTTCATATTTTCATGGAGTTGTGAATTTTATTGCTGTGTTTGTTTGTAAAACGGTATGATAGACATGTAACAAGTTGATATGAATTGATTATATGTATATATATTCCTATATATTGTTCTTCAATGCTATATCATATGCTGAATATTTTTTATCGAGTTTTTACTTTGCATATTGACAATTTGATTTCGGAGAGAGATCATAAGATTGTGTTTTAGGCATCTATTTTGATATGTTACAAATGATCAATTCCAAATGTTGCATCACATGATATAAGGTTCATGTATGTACAAGGTGAAACTTGTTGGGAAGTTTGCTTGTTTTTTTACCGTTTTCAAGCATGAACGAGTAGACAACACCCTAAACCATGAAAAACAATGTTAACATTGAAAAGATGCCGAAAATGAGATAGATTTGCTTGCAACCAAATGACATTTGGAACCAAATACTAAGTACTATGAACATTGTTCATCTTAGGTGCATTTGGAACCAATATTTGATCTGCCAAATGTTAACGGAATCACGCGATTCTTGTTTCTGTAGTTTCCTATCTTAATCTAGTATCACATCCAACATTTAAAATTTCACAACAATTGAAGCATTTTCGTATGATCATCAAAAAGTGCTACATACCCCATGAATGATAATGTTCGTACCACTTTGGCTTTCAAATGCAATATCTCCAGAATTACTGGACCTCTCCCATCGAATCAAATATGTATAGAAAGCTCACGAAATTCCAAGGACGACAGAAAAAACCTCATCCAATTCTATGAACCCTAGCTCAAGATATGGTAGGAGCAATGGAGCACACAAACACACCTAAGTTTCCCAAATGGATCCACTTTTATGCATAAGATCCTACCCCATACTCATGGGGGTGTGGGTGCCGTCGATAATGGTTCCATCTGACGGCTAACATTTAAAATTTCGGCGCCTCCTGAATCCGGGTTAACAGTCTATCAGCCAATCAGGTTCCGCCTTTCGGATATGAGGTTTCAGCACCCCTTATTTAAATCCGCCCATTTTTCTCTAATCTTCACGCCTCCGACCCGCAAAAGGATAATTGGGTTATCAGTTTCTGTACCACGCTCAAATTTCCCCCAATTTAGAAACCCTAGTTTCCATGGCTGCAACAGAAGAACTGGTTGTGACCAGCGAGACAGTTGCTGCTGATCCTCTGCCGGCGGTGGAAGAGGTGCCTCTCACCGTGGAAGCTATTCCAGCGAAGCCTTCCAAATCGAAGAAGGCAGCTGCTGCTAAGGAGCCTAAGCCGAAGAAAGTCCCTGCTCCTAAGAAGCGTACAACACCTACTCATCCGCCGTACTTTGAGGTATTGGAATGATCCTGTTCTGGTTTTCTTCGTGATTTTGATGGAATGGGGGTCTGATGTTCTTTTACATGCAGATGATTAAGGAAGCCATTGAAAAAATCAAAGATCGCACTGGATCGAGTCTGCCCGCGATTGCGAAGTGTATTGAGGAGAAGCAGAAGAATCTCCCGCAGAATTTCAGGAAGATTTTGCTAATCCAGTTGAAGAAGCTCGTGGAGAATAACAAACTTGTCAAACTGAAGAACTCGTACAAGCTCCCACCCTCCCGTCCGAGCAGGGTTGCTGCTGCTACCGCACCAGCAAAGAAGTCAGCTCCGGCTGCAAAGCCAAAGCCGAAGCCGAAGCCGAAGCCGAAGTCCAAAATTTCCACTGTTAAGAAGGTGGCCCCGTCAAAGGCCAAGCCGAAGCCTAAAGCATCAACTGCTAAGCCCGCGGCTAAAGCTAAGCCTGCGGTTAAGTCGAAGGCAGCCACCAAAGCTAAGCCTGCGGCTAAACCGAAAGCTGCCCCCCCTGCTAAGTCCAGAGCTGCACCGAAGAGGAAGGCTCCGGAGAAACCAAAGGTTGAGAAGAAACCTCCGGCTAAGGTGGCTAGGACGTCAACTAGGTCAACTCCGGGAAAGAAGGCAGCCCCAGCCGCTTCTACCAAGAAGGCTCCGGCGGCTGCTACTCGAAAGGTACCGGCACGGAAAGCTGCCACTCCGAAGAAGGCTGCAGCGAAGGGGGCGAAGTCTAAAACTGCAAAATCTCCCGTGAAGAAGGCAGCGGCTAAGAGAGGAAGGAAGTAGCGATTCCGGTAGTCTGGTTGAAACTTGTTTGTTTGTAGGACGCTAATGTAAATCATCATTGGGTCTTTGAATGATTGTAGACATAGTTTTCATCTCTCAGAACTCAGAAGTTCGATAGAATTCCATTGTTTCTTCCATCAATCCATACTTTTTTTCTCTTTTCCGTTTCCTTTTGTTTTGCTTCCCTCTCGGTTTCCTAGTTCTTCAGAATGTTGCTGAACATATTGTTCAGCACCTGTTTAGTAACCAATGAGTGTTTCATCTCCCAAGTTCTCAATCTGCTTATTTTCATTCATGGTCAAGGTAAAGAAGCTGTGCACCCTCCATTTTCTTCACTCCCCTCATGGACGCCTTAGAGTTAGTTAAACTTGTAATGATTCATTTCTTTTGTGCAGGTTCGTGTTCGTTGAAGACCCTCTTCATTTCTTGAACCAGGTAACTTGTATTTCTAAGCATAGACATCAAATCGGCATCGTCCAACGCATGCTCCACACCGGGGTAGCAACAGAACTAAAGCACCATGGTCCATATTTCCCAATGCCCACACAGCCTGCTCCCTACTATCTTCATCGGGAGAGTCTAGAAGCTTCACAAACCATGGAATAGCTTCATTATCAGTTACAGCTCCGGTATGATCCGATGTCCCAGAAGCAATATTTGTTAGGCCTCAAACTGAAGTCTGGGCTGGCTGTTCTTCTTAGTGAGAAATTGAACAAAGCTCTGATCATGAGCTGATGGATTAATTTAATTGGTATTTTTTTTACAGGTAAGATTTTGATTTTATTAATAGTGGATGTAATTATACAAACTAGTCCCGAAAGTGAGCATAATCATGAAACGTATAGTTACTAACATTAAACATGATATCAGTTCATTTAACGACGATTGCGGTGGCTGCATTGCATATCTTCCTTTGCACCTGTATGAGCTGTTTATCTGAGAAGTTTTTGTGTTGTTTCAAGCAATTTTCTTGTTCCTGGTCCACAAGCTTTTGTCGCTCCTGCAGGGGTTAGGACAAGAAATGTTTTCACACTTTCCGGATCAGATGCAACTTTAGGAATAGCTATAGCCCCTATTTCTTCCTCTGTCTACTCTTGCGCGTCTGTTTTGAATTACGGACTAGGGCGTGCTGATCAACCGTTGGAGTAGTAACAGAAACAGTTAAGGTTGGGACCAATTGCTTGGCATCCAGAGAGGTACTTGGCTCTGTAGCAGATTCAAGCTGCTGTGGCGCTCCTTGTTGCTCCGCAGCTTGCAATGGTCCATTATTACAGATTTCTGCAGGTCTTTCTAGCGATACCGTCGTCCCAGATGGTGCACAAGGTTCATTCGGCTCATTACCAGCAGTTTTCTCAGCAACTTTTGAGGCTTCCTTATCTCCTGGATTTCTAGCCAAGCGAACCACATTAGGTACCACTTTCAACTCACCATCAGCAGCCTCATTCCTTTCTGCAGCTGCCAAAGATCCTTCAGCCGCAGCGACGGTCTCTTCAGCAGCGGAAACTAGCACCTCTGTTGCCTCTAGTTCCACAACCTGGTCAAGCTGTTTGCTCCACAGTCTAGTTCTCTTGTAGAGAAATAGAGGATTCAGTCCCTTTTTCCCATTCATCTTTTCCTGTTTATCAGCTTTCCCCTCGACTGAGAGAGATCCTTGAGCAGTGTCCACGAGAGAAGGCCACTGAGCCATAATTTAAACGGTATTTCTTTCTTCCATAACGTGCGTGTTTTTTTATTCTGAACATTGAATTGTTACATCTTTGTGTGTTGAAATAGTGCCATATTTAGCAGTTATTATTATCCAATGAAATCTTCTTAGTCTGATTTGAAATGTATCCAATAGGTTATTGCGAACTGGGCAACTGAAAATTCTCTGCTTTGGAATTCATATGTTCATTCCATCTCTATCTCAACCAAGATAATACTTCTTGAGACAGACTGAGAGTGTGACGATTGAAAAAGGCAATGCAAGATTTTCAATCTAAGGGCTTATGAGCTTTCCGCAGTCATACTTGGTCTTGTTAAACAGAATTCTAGCCAAAGTTTTTGCCAGGATCTTGTCCCTCACAAAATTCATGATAGTCCCTTCACTCTGTTGTATCCAACCAACCATATAAGCCGTGCTGATCAGTTCAAAGGATCTCCATCTTCTCTCCTTGGCAAATTTCTCCAAACCAGTTTGGATTCTCCTAGCCTCCTCCTTTTCATCCTCCCCTCCTGCCTTGATAGCCTCACCTAACAACCTTGACAAAATGACACTGTCTTCTAGAGCCGAGCACGCGCCTTGACCGAGATCAGGAGTCATGGGGTGCAGCGCGTCTCCGATCACACAGATATTGTCTTTGCTGCAGATGTTGCCCCAGAGAAGTTCCCAGGGATATCTGAACCTCAATGGGGAGAATAACATGTCTTTGAGATCAGTTTTCTCGAATACTTCACGCACCTTATCAGGTACTTTTCCAAGATTGCTCAGTATGAACTGCTTCAACTTGGTTGGGTCTTCTAAATTTTTTTCAGCTGTCACAGTTTACCATTTGAGTGAACACTCGTTTAAGCCACTGAAGAATGTAGATAACTAAAAGCATATATATATGGATGTACCTTGCCGAGAAGGACTCCATGTGAAAAACCAATACACAGACTCATCATCACAAGGGATAACTCCAAATCTGACCCCCTTTCCAAAGAATTGCATGAAATTTGGCTCGAACCCATGCTTTGCATCATAACGTATCATCCCTCTAACCGCAACGCGGTCCATAAAAAGTGGCTTGCTGAGGCCGAGAAACTTGGCCACCACAGAATTCACTCCATCAGATCCAATAAGGATCTTTGTTGTTATGCATGCTCCATCAGCAAGATGAATAGATTTTAGACTACCATTGATTTCTATCCGTACCACCTTTGAGGAATACCTTATGGTGCCCTTTGGGAGTTCTCTTTCCATTGTTTCCACAAGAAATTTTCTATTCACACAACGAATTTCACTGTAATCCCTGAAAATGTTGTTACACAGTCAAAACCCCCTTAGTATCAATCAGGTATAAGCTCTGTTCGAGAAGGCCGACTAGGCACTGGGCGATTGTCTTCCGCCTTATCCGAGTGCCGCCTAAGCACCCGATTAGGAGCGCAGCTAGGCGAGTTCCTGATCGTACTGGGACCGCCTAACGTTTTCTCGAACATTGAATATAAATATAATGAGAGAGATGCTACAGTTCTGGCTACTTTACGTTGAATCTATAGCTCCAAATGGGTTATTTGAGGTTACCACGCCAGAAATTGCTGATGTTGTGACGACTCTGTAAACTCATATCATTGAAGTAGATGAGATGAATTCATGATGATAATGAAGTATTTTGTTCATAAATTTTTGTTACCCTCTCAGGTTTACGTGTCTGTCCCTGAGCGTGTCTCCAATGCCCAACGCATCTGCAGCTTTCCAAGCATTTCTCCACATGGAGAAGCCGAATCCGCTGCTTCTCAAATGCTCAGCCGACTCAAGAACCAGACTACGGATTCCCAATCTAATAATAACAAAACAAACGAAAACACATAGATTTGTGAGTGTTTGAAGAAGTTCTCGAGTAATATTTGTATCGTAGTGCTCCTGTATGTTTGTACCTGTGAAGTCCTAAAGATGTCGCCAGCCCAGCAATTCCACCACCAACAATCACTACGTCTTCGAAAGCATCCATGATTGAAGAACAGAGCAAGTTTGCGTCGAATGAATGAAGATTGATGTGTAAATACATATGAAATGTGTGTAATATATAGACATGACATGACATGACGTCAGGCTCTACGTCATTAGTGTGGGCATCAATCAAGGGAGAAGATTCCAGTGGCTCCGTTGGACATATTTGGGATTTAGATAACTTTTGTCTCTTCGTTTGGACATGGAGTCACATGACTGCGGAAAGTCTTTTGAATCTTTGTGGCTGTAGGACCAAAACATAATCTGGCTGCTGGATCTTATTTTGTTGGACTCTTCTGTGGTTGTAGGAACCAAAACAGAATTGGCTGCTCAAGTCTTATTTCCATGAAGAAGGCAACAAACTGATTGAGGAAATCAACTCTGTGCTGACATTATAGTCAAAATCTTCAGTAAGAAATCTACTTTAACTTGGGTTGTTACTATTGAAATAGGGGATATCGGGCCCGACCCATAATCGGTGCCTCAGGCCCCCGTAATTAAAGAGTAATGCTATGTGTACCCTATTATTTGATTCACTTACTAAACACATCTATTGCCAACAATCAAAACTACAATTAAAAGAAAGTGAATAAATATCAATATTAAAATTGTGGTGATGATTGTTTACACATGTGTGTGTTTATTAAGTGTGCCAAATTATGGTGTACAAATAGCATTACTCGTAAATAAATGCGAGCCTCATCAAAACCGTGGTATCAAGGTGGCTTGTACCCTCACGATTCATATATTTAAACTACCTCTACTCACTATCCGAAACCGGTGTGGGACAAGGCCCTTACTACTTCCCCTCAAGTCCGATTAGGCAAGCCCTGTCGGACTTGAACACCCCACGTCGTAAAGCACAGCGGAAATAAACGGCCCCAACCTGAGTGCTCTGATACCATATATAACCGGTGTCTCCGGACCCCCACGAATAAATGCGAGCCCGACCGTGATTTTCTAGGTTTGGGTCTCGTTTGTGGCTGAGTATGGGATAAATTTGGTAGGAGTATGAACATCCTTATCAAAACCCTAATATCAAGGTGACTTGCACCCTACAATTCCTAGATTTAAACTAACTCTCCTCAGTCCTCACTAGACACTATCCAAAACCGGTGTGAGCTAAGGCTCTTAACAATTAAGCTTGCCATTCATTTTCGTGCACAATTGAAAATGGGGTATTCTTCTCGCTTGTTTATCACATGCCCCATTTTCTATCTTAAAGCTGGTGAATTGGCATGAACAGAATCATTATGCCATCTCTCGTTACTGTAATTCCCTTCTATCATTCCATGTAGCTAATTTGGAAATCTTATATCTAAAGGCTGTTAACTTACCAATCCACATAAGAGATTTTAGAATAGAAAATTGGGTGGTTGTCCACCTTTCAATTGGGTGGTTAGCAAATGTGAAGTTTGACCAACACACTTTGTTTTCATTCTCGAGTCCACCTCCCAAGTTATTGTTAGAAAACGGAACCCATGTCTAGGCTTGGGTGTCATGTAGGATGGTGTGTGTGGACGCTAATTTTTTTTAAATAAGAAGATATGAGATAATTTCATTAAAATTTGAGACCAAAGTGATTGATTATATCACCACATTCGTATTTAAGTTAGAATCTTTATGACACATTTCAACACTCCCCTCAAGTCTATCTCGATAAACCTTGTTGAGATTTGGACTAGCACACAGATAATGTCCAATTAGGTCAATTCCCTTTATGAGATTAATGCCCAGAACTTTACCGAAAATAATTACGAGAACCACACAAACAATCATCGAGAGTTTCTAAAACATTGCCCAATTGGACCAAACCCCCATGAACAACATTCCAATAACTGTTCTTGATTTGGGCAGTGCTGTTTCTTGTTTATTATTTATTGATTGTTGTTTAGTCCTACATGTTCGATTGTGCTTAGTTCAACATAATGCTGGCTATTGTGAAGTGAAATCCTCCTCTATTCCTAACTTTTCTCTGATAGTTTTTGGCATTTGTTCTGAAAATTTTCTTTATTGACTCTTCAGTTGTGAACACAGCAGGTGATTGTTATCGTTCATTTAGGTGATTTAAGCTGCATTTATGTGGTACTTAGTTGTACAGGAATTGATGCTTATGATGATTGGGGAGTCTTCTGATGAAACTGGGAACATTAGCCTCTAATTTTGTCTTCTCGGTTGCTCAATACCTGCCAACCTCTATGCTATGCTATGTAGAAACTGAGCAACATGTTCTATTTGAGTGTCCAGATGCGAAGCGGACCTGGATGCTGGTGCTAGACTGGTTGGGAGTACGAACTATTGCAGAAGAGGGATATACATTGCAAGACTTTGAGCTACACAAAGGAATGGGAATCAAAATAGAGGTATGGAGGTTAATCTAGTTGGCTACGGTTTGGACACTATGGAGGGGACGAAATACAAGGCACTTTGCAGGAAGGGAGTTATCACCGGATAGGTACCTCATAAACGTTCAGGCTACAACGTGGCTATGGCTTATAGGTTGGGCAAAAAGGGGCTGTTTTGTACATAGAATATGGTCATGGTTGTATGATCCAAATAGCTGTATGATAGGGTGTTCATGACAATGAACAACTTGTAACCGTTTGTGATTAACACAAAGTTTGCTTAACCAAAAAAAAAAACCCTCTATGCTATGCTTTTATTATTTTATTATCTTTGTCCATTCATACTAATTTTCTAGTATTTCTAAATTTCTCATTCTCTTCGTAGTTTGGAAAACCGTACCAGCCCTGGCAAATATCGACCTGAACGTGAAAAGAACAAGAACACGTGAGTTTACGTAGTTTGACAATAGCCTACGTCCATGGGAGGGGATATCTTTCTTATATTTGACGTGAGTTGAGGGCACATATATACAAGTGTTTCACGATCTCCATAATCCCCCATGATCCCCCTCAATCCCATACTTATCGGGATCTCTATCATAAGGAAGGATTTAGTAATATCCTTTTCCTTATTTACATAATTATCCCTAATTATCTCTTAACATTTCCTCTCAAGTGCGGTGTGGGATATCCAACACCTAACTTGCCCAATATTTCATTAAATACTCGACCATTGACCGCCTTGCTCAAAATATTTGCCAGTTGGTCTACTGATCGCACAAAGGGGAGTGAAACAATCTCACTCTCGAGTTTCTCTTTTATGAAGTGACGATCCACTTCCACATGCTTGGTTCGATCATGCTGCGCTCGATTCTGTGAAATTTGTATCGCAGCTCGATTGTCACACATCAGAGGACATGCTTCGATTGTGTCGAAACCAAATTCAATCATCACTTTCCTTACCCACCAAACTTCTTTGACTCCTCGGGCCACTCCTTGAAACTCTACCTCGGCACTAGATATTGCAATCACCTTCTGCTTTTTACTTCTCCATGTGACCAGATTGCCACCAACAAATGTGAAATATCTTGATGTTGATCGACGATCAACCAGATTGCTAGCCCAATTGGCATCAGTATAAGCCTCAATCCTCATGTCTCCATGTCTCTGGTATAGAATTCCAGTATCAGGGGATCCTTTAAGATACCTCAAGATTCTCAATGCTTCATCCATGTGATCCGCCTGGGGTTTGTGCATAAACTGACTAACAACCCCTACTGCATAAGCGATGTCTGGACGGATATGTGACAAGTAGATCAACTTGCCCACTGGATGCTGGAAGTAAGTCCAAAATGTACTTTCTCTGTGATATGTAGATTCCTTACTTCGATCGTGACACTTTAATCCCAAGGAAATACTTAAGCATTCTCAAATCATTCATCTCAAATTCTCTGAACAAGTTCTTCCTTAGAGCCTCAATTTCTTCTTTTTCATCTCCTGTGATAATCATATCATCCACATAAATCACTAAACATGTGATTCCTTGATTCCGACGCTTCAGGAACAACATGTGATCTAAGTTACTCTCAGCGTATCCATACTTTTTCATAGCTAGAGTAAATCATCCAAACCAAGCTCGGGGAGATTGTTTCAATCCATACAAGACCTTCTTCAATCAGCATACTTCATTCTGGTGGAAACCTTTTGAGAAACCCGATGGACTTTTCATATAAACCTCCTCGCTCAAGTCTCCATGTAAGAATGCATTCTTCACATCAAACTGATGTTGCTGCCAATCCAGATTTGCTGCAATAGAGAACAATATACTGATAGTATCTAACTTTGCTACTGGGGAAAACATCTCAGAGTAGCCCTTAGCCACCAAACGAGCTTTGTATCTTTCAATAGATCCATCTGACTTTCTCTTCACCGTATAGACCCATGTGCATCCAACAGACTTCTTCCCCAAGGGAAGCTGACACTTCTCCCAAGTTCAATTCTTTTCCAGTGCCCTCATCTCATCCTCCATAGCTCTCTTCCACTCAGGTCTGACCATAGCTTCAACCTCATTTCAAGGTACATCATCAGTTTATATAGCAGTAGCAAAAGCTCATGCGGACTCTGAAAGGCTCCCCCTGACCATATGAGTCTGTGTTACGATGCAAAGCATGGGTATCGGAGCAGGAACAATCCTGCATTTATACGGTGTGGGTGTTCAAGCCTGACAGGGTTTGCCTAGTCGGACTTGAGGCGGAGTGTTGAAACTGTCTCACACCGATTGTGTAAGTAAGAATAATGAGGTTTAAATAGGAATGTGGGTTAAAATCAAATCACTTTGTACTTAAGGTTTTTATGAGGCAACCCACATTCTTACCAAATTAATTCCCGCATGCGCATGTGGGCTAATATAATTAGGAAAGTGGGCAACCCTCATTAAAACCATAAGCTTATAGTTATTGATTATAGCACAGAATCCTATTTATATTAGTAAATTAGACTTGTTACAATCGGGTATGGGACAAATTTCCAACACTCTCCCTCAAGTCCAACTAGGTAAACCCTGTTAGACTTGGACAACGATACGAATAATGCCCAATTGGGTCAACTCCCATTATGGGATCAATACTCGGGATTTTCCCAGAAATAATTATGAGGACCTCGGAAACAATCATCGAGACCTCCTGAAATAATGTCCAAGTTGGGCCAAACCTCCCATGGGCCCATTGGGCCAATTCACTCCGGACTTTCCCGGAAACACTCCCGGGCCTCAGACCGCCCGCTCTGATACCATATTAGAAAACTGGCCTAGCCTCAATTCCGGCTCGGGCCTCGTGTTCGCGGACTAATATAATTAGGAAGGTAGGCAGCCCTCATTAAAATCATAAGCTATGTGGGCTCGATTTATTCAAAGCCCATCAAACCCACCTATGTGGGCGGCCGGCCCATCAAACCCACCTATGTGAGCGGGCGGGCCCGAGACCCGAATAATGGGCCGGGTCAGATTTCTACATTGTATCGGAGCAGGTTCCGCTGCGTTTATACGATGTGGGTGTTCAAGTCTGACACGGCTTGCCTAGTCGGACTTGAGGGAGAGTGTTAAGAAGTTGTCCCACATCGATTTGGGAAGAGAAGAAATATAGGTTTAAATAGGAATGTGGGTTAGAATTAATCAGCTTGAGCTCAAGATTTTTATAAGGATAACTCACATTACTACCAAATTAACCCCGTACATGCACCCATACACACGAGACCCACATGATGATGTGGGCTCGATCCATTCAAAACCCACTTACCCATGAGATATGGGTCGGGCGGCTCGAGATCCGAATAATGGGCCAAGCCAGATTTCTTCCAAGGTATCGAGACCCGAATAATGGGCCGAACCAAATTTCTAAATACAGTAGATGTGTAAATAAATACATATGAAATGTGTGTACTATATAGACTTGAAATGATGTCGCCCTCTATCTCATTAGTCATTAGTGTGGGCATCACTCAAGGGAGGAGTTTCCAGATGTAGATAAGTTTATCTCTTCGTTTGGACATGGAAAGTCTTTTGACTCTTTGTGGTTGTAGGACCAAAACAGAATTTGGCTGGTCAAGTCTTCTGTTTCCATGAAGAAGCCGGCAAACTGATTGAGGAAATCAACTCTGTGCTGACATTATATTCAAAATTTCCAGGAAGAAATCTACTTTCACTTGGGTTGTTACCCTTGCCATTCATTTTCATGCACAATTGAAAATGGGGTATGAACAGAATCATGATGCCATCTCTCGTTAATTGACATTTCAAGACTCCCCTAGAATTCGTTACTTGGACTAACACATATATAATGACTCAATTGGGCCAATTCATATTATAGTGCCAATATTTGAGAATTTCTCATAAATAATTAAGAGACTTTCGAAAACAATTCCTAAAACATTATACATTTGGGTCAAAACCTCATGGGCCCCACCTAATTTGGATGTCGATGATTATTTTTAGACACAAGAAGCACCGTAAGCTATGATGATGGAAAATATTTGTCATATTGAGTTTTTGTGGAGATGAACATTAGTCATTCAGAATTTGCATAATTTATTTGTTTTGGTAAGCCAAAAATTGTTGTAATTTTTTTTATTTTATTTTTTTTGTGTGTGTTTTTCTTTTCTTTTTTTAGCAGCATATTATAAGAATGGCACATTCTGGGACTATGGATTGAGTAATGCGCGATTAATAAATCGTTATTCAACGTGTTTGAGAACAGTTGAGTCAGGCGTCCTTTTTTGGTGTCGAAATTTATTATTGGCGGTTGGATAACGCCCCGACATTATATAATATAATAGATTTCGCCACATTTTACCGCGCATGTTAGCAAGAATGAGCCCAACAGCGCAAAGGACGGATTTTTTCTTACGTGTTTTGTCTTGTGCCCTAGCCCCCTACGCGCCAATTCCGTCGTGCTCCTCCTCCTGCGGCTGCTTCTTCCGGTCGGCTGTTCTGTGCGACT
>JAOYMZ010008631.1:0-21822 GCA_025802335.1 Pinguicula primuliflora
TCTTCGATCAGAAGTGTAATCCCGGCGGAAACTGACTCAGTTTACCGATTATCCGGTCTTTCTGTCGAGATTCTCTCCTTCGGATACCTGTGGTGTTGCTCATTTTTGGCTCGTATTGTGATAAAGCCTCTGTTTCTCTTTGAAACTGACGGTTCTAAGCACTTCTGATTGCTTAGTTGGTCGCGTGTTGCTGTTATCCTGCGGATCTACCGATTACGGGAGATTTTACAACTTTACTGTTTTTCAGTTTTTTCAAAAGTGTTAACCTTTGTTTTCAAGATTTGAAACAAAAACTGAGTTGATTCATATTGTATCTTGTAGATCCACGCAAAACGACCCTACACAATGGATACCAAGAAACTGTTAAGCTCATGACTCTAATGCACATCTAAGTCACCAAGTGACAATCCCTTCAAATTGAAACCGAAGACAAATGAAGTTCCAATACAGTAGTCAATATAACCTTTCAAAGTCGATCTACTGTGCACCTATCACACTCAAATAACATGCCCTGCAACCCAAAGGCCACGGCTCGTGAAAGAGGGACCCTTAAATTTGAAGCCCTTCAAAGATTCATTTTTTTTTTTTGCACACAACATTTTCATAAAATGAGGTATAATGGCGACTGTCAGCGTTTCGAGATGGCTGAGTATAGTCCCACATGGATCTGTATAAATCTTGCTTAGGTGATCAGGGACTAAAATGCACGCTTTTGGTCGACTATATATTTCTTGGTAACTGTTGAACTCTCACCATTTTTTGGCCTCCGGGAGAATTTATTTGGTATCAATATCTGCTAAGGTTTCTTTCCCAAACCCCGTAAATACAACAGTTACCTGCAAGGAAAATAATATAACTTGATCACAAATGCAAGTTCAACACACTGGAACGATGTTTGATATGTCAAAACAAAAAATAACATGCATGCTTAAATGTGGTTTGCTTCTTACCCAGGAAAATTCGAGTTTAACATTCTTCCTGCATACAAAGGCTTACAACAATGGTCAATCTTGGTATTTCTGGAGCACATCAAGTTTCATGTTTGTGCAGCGGATGATTATTATTCCTTTCTTATGGTCTTCATTTCATGAATCCAGTTGGCATTAGTTTAAGTCCGTTCGCATCAGCATGCTTCCATTCGCTAATATCACTCAACATGAAAAAGGACAAACAAGAGCAAAAGAGAACATACCAATCCTGTTCTTTTATCAAGCTTCTTGAAGGTACCTGAAAATCCAGCAAACGCCCCATATAAAACTAGAACGGTTGAACCAAGCTTGAAGGATGCAGCTTTGTGCGTCGTCCAATAGGCTTTGTTGTTGTCTTCCAACTTGCAACTCCGCCCGGTTTCTTGGAATCCAACGCATCCTCAGTTTTATGCTCTTCTTCAAAAGCTTTATCAGCTTTCTCCTGTTCTTCCATTGCTTGCTTAAATATCCCTTCAATATCTTCTGCATCTACGGGACAAGGTCTGTTAATCAATTTCTTCCTACATGAGAAATAAAAGACTCGGTCCATTAGGCTTTAGTAATATTTATTAGCACGAAAATAACCTTTAGTACTACACTGCATCTGGTTTATAAAATATGATATGTGCGTCACCACATTTCCTTGGATATTTAAGATTATATCTCCATTTTGTTATGTCAAGCATGTGATACCAATCAGGCACCAAATCTATCGCATAAAGATAATATAGAACAACGTGGATCCATGGACACAAGATAATTTGATATTAACTCTTACATATTTCCGACCTTAGATCTAACAAACCCTCGAACCCCATTGCATTCTCGTATGAAATCATGCAGTTCCTTGTTCATCACACGCTGACACACCTCAGGAACAGACAATCAGGAAAAAGTGGTTTTGGTTTAACAGCTATGGTGCAATTTTTCAATTTTCTTTTGACGTGAACTGAAGGAGCATAAACCAGCAGTTCAAAGAATTATATCTCTAACAGAAAACGCATACATTGCGAACTTTTATAACGTAAATGCAGTCTAAGGAACTTTTATGTACTCGATTCCAATTGCAGCTCAAAATACTGAACAACCAAGACACACAACAATCACCTTGAATTCAACATCAGGGAAGTCCCGCGCCATAGAACGGGACAATTGCTTCATCAATCTCTTGTCCCGTAGCTCGGGAAACTCTGACAACCCACCAAGAGGTCCAAACCGAAGCGAGAATATCCAAATTCAGCTCCTCCATCCAAGAGGCGTATCGTTTCTTTGTCTTCTTAATGAGGTGTCTCAACATCTTCCTTCCAGTTATATGCGGGTTTACTCTCTCTTCTATCGTTCTTCAATTGTTTATATGGGGCTCTCATATCAAAGGTAACGAACCCGAAAACTTAAATGTATTTATATGAGATTCGGCTGTAGTAATTTATCTCGCAATTCTTACTACACCCAAATCCAACTTTTCAAATAACCCATAAAATACTTTAATTTAATTCATAACTTAAACCCAATCTTTAAAGGGTCTTCAATACATAACGGTCTGTGAATAAAGTCTTGCTAAGACTATTATATAACCAAGGTTCATCAGATTCTTCAACAAGCCACAAAAGGGGCCATTATATAGCCTTCTCAAAACGGAATGCCATGAGAATTCTGCCCAGAAATCAGAAACCTTTGCCATTGCTATTCCCTTGAGTATCAGCGAGCAGCAGTAGCTGAACCCCCTTGATCTGCAAGATAACAACAACCAAGGTAGTGAGCTTCAAACATATGAAGCTCAGTAGGTAGTTTTACGCTTCAGCAATCACTCAAGCCCCAAGCACAAACAGCAGTTCTACCTTTAACCCACGAGGTCAGATTCTCAAAGGACCATCGGGTTTCCCCCTCTATCCTACTAATAAACTGAACCTTGTGAATATTCAGCTAACCCTTTCGGCTATCTGATAAATACACAGTTCTATAAACACAAGTTTTCCCTTTTCAACGGCAATGCATAGTTCAGGCTCCAGTAAATGTATGCATGAGCAATTGGACTAATTAATTTGGCAGAGAGGAGTGAGCAGGCATAAAATAATTCTTCTCCTATCAACACTGATCTACCCTCTAAGATGCATGCGAGTTCTAATCAATTGGATGTGCTCGAATTGAAAACCTCTGTTCAAGTTTACAATACCGACCGAAGTAAAAATCAGGTTACATGCTGAAAATGACAGTTATGCAAATAGCAAGATAAACCGGACGTCATGAGTTGCATTTTAAAACTTCAAAGGATTTCAAAACACTAAACAGAACAAGTACCAAAATAAGTAGCAACTGCACAGATTTTCTTTCAAACGTAACGGTTAGTACACGGTCCTCAACCCTTTGCCTTCTAAACGCTCGAAGGACGGGTGTCTAGCCCTGTACAAATCAATCAGACAACAAGATTTAAAGTTCACCGTTCCACACAAATGTAACTGGCACACGGACCTCAACCCCTGCCTTCTAAACACTCGAAGGACGGGTGTCTAGCTCTATACCAATAAATCAGACAACAAGATTTAAAGTTCACGGTTCCACAAGAATGCAACTAGCACACAGACCTCAACCCCTGCCTTCTAAACACTCGAAGGACGTGTGTCTAGCCCTGTACCGCACGTCTCGTAACAGAGACACACACACCGAGGCCCTCACCTCCTTATTCTCCTCGGTTGGGACACCCCAGCACCTCAGCTCAAGGCTCCCAACCGGACAGCCACTCGGGCTCCCTTCACCACTGTTTAAATCATACGCGAGCCACTCAGGCTTCACGTCTCCCTGCCCAAGTCGACTTCTAGGCCACCTTTAACTCAGCACATTGTTCACATATAAAAAGACACCACCTTTAGCCACTACAGAACACATCTGCAGTGAGGCTAAGAACTCCTTTCACATTGAAAGTAAAAGAAAACCGATCCAACATTTTTGTATTGAAATTTCAGCAGGGACTTAACCTTGCTACTCGCACAGTTGCTCCTTTAAAATCCAACACTCAATACAGTAACTAAAAAGGCTTGTAAAGCCTCACTTCCATCTTTAAACATTTCAACCATCAATCTTTCGGTTTTGTTTCGAGTAAGAATGACCTTATCAACTCACATCAGGTTTCAAATAATAAATCAAGTAATGCATTTCATACCACAGAAAGCATTTCAAAAACTTGTCCAAACAGATTTTTCGATCCTCAAACCAAGATCTGAACCAGATTTATAATTTAGCACCATCTTGTAGAAATCACAGAGGACAACTACCAGAAATTGGGATATCGCATGAATGTGCCAAACCAAAGTGCAAAATGTATTCACCCAACTCGTATCAGTAGCATGCGCAAGCAACATCCGCACCCGCACATAGTTACAAACTACAAACCAAAACCCCTACCGAAGGTAGACTACCTACCGCAAGTTGCTAATTCCGCAGTCCGCGTTCCGGCTCTCGTCTTCTCCGGGTGTAAACTTGCCCTTCGTTAAATCTCTGGTTCCTGAGGTGAATTTATTAGATCTATATTAGCCTCTGTATCGCAGCTTTGAGCGGGAGAGGAAGTCTCCTGATTTTCGGCGGAGCGGGAATTTGTTTAGGGCAGGAATGGATGTTGGGCCACCCCTCTGCTCATCACGATCACAGCCCAAGTGGCCATTTTCCGCCCCTTATCGTTGTATGGGATTGGGCCCATTAGTAAGCCCTACTTCGTTTTTTTTTGTTGTTAATAATCTGGCCCAAATCCCCACTGGACGTCAATATTTTAGATTTCATAAAGGTACGAAATTTTGCGTACCTTACATTTGAAATGGGTGCTTAGATATCTTTGGGGTACTTCTGATTTGGGACTTTTGTTTAAGAAAAATTATGATCAAACTGATTTATGTGGTTTTGTAGACTCTGATTATGCAAGAGACCTAGTATCTAGGAAATCTACTACATGCTATCAATTTTTATTAGGAGGAAACTGCATTAGTTGAAAATCCTAGTTACAACATGTTGTTGCTTTTAATACTACTGAATCTGAATGTATTACTCTTTCTGATGCTTTTAAAGAATGTATGTGGCTTCAAGGCTTACTTTCTAAATGCAAAATCTTGTCTGATATTGGAACCATATTCTGTGATAGCCAATCTGCAATTCACTTAGCTAGAAATCCTATTTTTCATGAGAGGACTAAGCACATTGATGTTAAGCTTCATTTTATTAGGGAGGTAGTTGCTGATGGACATCTTTTACTTGAGAAATTGATACAAACTTAAATCCTGCAGACATGGATACTAAAGTTGTTCTAAGTTTGAAAATTGATACAAACTTAAATCCTGCATTGATAGGTTAGGCATGAATACTGATTTCTGAGTCTGGCTGTTATGTCTGCTTTCTGAATGTGTTTAAATACTGCTCTAAACATGCATATTCATGTACTGTTTCATGCACAATTTTAGTTTCTGTCATACAACTTGTTTTCCCGTAGCCTCTGAGATTGACATATATGCTGCTTGGTGAGTCTCTTACCTTTAAGGTTTTAATATGCTGTATATGTGTATGCAATTTCGTCATGTACTCAAAAAGGTGGAGATTATAAGAATTTTAGACACATGACCTTATTGCATATCTAACCGTGTTGTGTTTTATATTTAATTCATCCGTGCACGTCCCGAATATGATTAATAGCCGGATGATGTAAGAATATTATGAGTCTAAACCTTCGAGTTTTATTATGAATCGATTGAATTGTCAACCGGGTTGTGTATAACGTAACTTGGAGGTTGAAATTCATATGCTCGGAATACATCTCAGTTAACCTCAAGCCTCAGTTTTTGGTTCATTAGACTGGTTTTCATCCTCTGGGCCCATTCTGTCCGTGGGCCTGGTTTCTTAGTTGGCCCATATATTTTGGCGAGACCTGTCCATCTATTTCAGACCCTCTATCTGTTTGGCCCAAACTCCATACATTTATCTTACACTTACCTATTTGGCCCAGGTACTTGGTCCATCTGTACATGTCTTATTTTTGTCTCGGCCCAACTTGTATGTGAGCCCATCTCCTCTCATTTCTCCTCCGACCCTTCCAGATGGTGGTATATATAGGATACTTAATGTTTTTCATTCACTTTTCACACTTTGTCTCTCTTATTTTTCTCTCACGGTCGTTTACTCTCTGTGAAACCCTAGGTTTCACTCACTTCGATCGACATTTGGCTCTTTTATACCGATCTTTGGCCACTTTCCTCACTGAATATGTGATCCTCTCTTCATAGCCTCTCTTTTGAAGTGATTGGTTGAGGTTTTCAGAGTTGTTGGCGAGTTGTTACTCCGAGCCCGAAATTGACAGCTACGTTTTCGAACTATTCTTGAGTTCTGCATTGCATTCCTGCGACGGATCTACGCATTTTACAAAATAGGAGTTTTTGTGCTTTCTGATTTTGTTGAATTCAAGAATTTACTTTCGGATTATTACAGATTCTAATCGATGCTAACGATATCCTTGTATTTTCGCAGGGTTTGAGCATGGTCCTGTAACCTACAGTACTCGGCCGGATCATCCAGCCTTAAGTGAAATATCATAACTCCCTTATTTTCTTTGCATTTGAAACCATTCCCACGATCTTCTCTTCAGTTCATCGAAGAAAGTTTCGATCTCGCATGGTTTCACATCAAAATGAGCTAGATTCCTATAACTTCAGATCTGTCGTATGAACGCAAACCATGTTGGAGTATGAAATGTATGAACACGAATGATTTGAAGCTAATTTCTGGAAAATGTTTTCCTTGATTGACAATAAGTACAAGGCAGACAGAATCGTACAAAGCTCATTGCAGGTAGAATAGTACTATTCTTTATGCAATTCACTTTGGACAAAAATTGACAGGAGAAAATCGAACCCGATGAGATGCGTTGAAGATGTTAGTCAAAGGAGATAATTATGGGGAAGATTTATCTAAATCTTCCCCATATCAACTCCCGGGATTTGATCCCGTAAATCCCGGGAGTTAAGGAAACCGTGTATTGTGAATAAGGAAAAGTGTGTGAGTTGGAGCCTATAAAGGCAGTGTAAATGTAGATGACGAAATAAACAGAGAAAAAGGAAGAAAAATGATGGAAATGTTCTTCTTGCCGTGGAGTAGGGATTCCTCCCGAACCACGTAAAAATCGTGTTGTGCCTGTCTTTATGGTATCAGAGCTGGGATTGTGATTCCTAAATTTTCGTCATCTACAAAGGAACAATGGCAGAAGCGGCGGCTCTCGCGGAGGCCGCCAAAATTCTGAGTGAACAACTCAAAACACTTCTGGAAAAAAGAGATGACCAACAATTGGTCACAACCGAGGGACAGACTGGACAAGCCGGAGGCGGCTATAAGGCGGACGTCGTCCTTGATGTCCAATTGGACAATCAAAATTACATCATGTGGAAAAGATGCATCGAGATGGCAATTGGCGGTCGGGAACGGATAAGCCATATCACAGGTGAGCCCCCGCCACCAAAGGAAGGAGATCCCGGATTCCAGTCATGGTGGGAACGCGATCTGCAAGTATATGAATGGATCACTAAGAATATTGATAAAAGCATTAGACGGCAGTATATGAACTTTCCTACATCTTGTGAATTGTGGAAAGGGCTGGCGAAGACTTACCAATCCGGCGAGGACAATCTACAAATTTATGCTCTTACCACAAGGGCGGACAATCTGAAGCAAGGGGACATGATGATTGAGGAATATTACAGTCAGAGCAAGAACCTATGAATGGAGGTGGACAGGAGGCGTCCAAACCCCATGTCCAATCCTGAAGACATTCTGAAATTCAACGCCCTACAAGAAGAGCATCGCTTATTCAAGTTTCTGTCCGGGCTTGATGATGTATTTGACTATATTGTTCGTGATGTATTAAGGGAGAAAAAGCTACCTGACATGGATGAAGCATATGGAATCATCCGGCAGGAAGCGGCAAGACGTCACATTCTCGGGCCAGGACAGAAAACGGGTCCAAATTCTGGATCCGGATCAGGAATTGGGTCTGAACTGGCCCTTCAACAGAAGGTCACCATGAACGGTTCGGCCCACGATCCGAACTCCGAAAATTCAGGGAGTGGAAGTGTGAACTATGGATCTGGCAGTCCCAGAGATCGCCCCAGCCAGCAGAACTCCCGTCAACTGGCTAACTCCTCCCCACACGGCGGCACAAATTCTGACCGGTCAGAAAACCCTGGATCGGGGACCGACTCATCATTCCGGAAAGAAACCAGGTATTGCAGCAATTTTGGCATACAGGGACATATATATCGTGATTGTTACCGAGCCGGTGGGGGGAAAAGTCATGGAAGAGGAAGGAGAGGAGCTCCAGACAACAGAAGAGGAACTGTCGCCATGGGAGAAAGTAATGAAAACGAGCCAGAAACCGAAGCCACTGCGGCTATCGACGTCGGAAGGCGATGGACCGACGAAGATAGCCATCAGCGAGCTCCACGAGGTGAAAATGCAGGAGGTCGGATGAACAGAAACGAAGAGACACAGTCCAGAAGCTTCAACTCAGGTAACACATCTGACCGAACTCGAAATGGACTCACATATATTTGCAGGGGATCAGGCCGCCAAATTTGGCCGAGCGGAGGTAATGAAATTGGGTTGGAGAGATACAGATCAGTAATGAAGCCCAAAGGAGGAATAAAAGGAAAGGAAACTGGCCTGTATAGCGGCCCAAAATATTTTTCAGAAGGATGTTTCGGAAATTCTGATGATGAATCTTCATATGCACTCCTCGGGAATGGTCAAAAATCGAGCAAATGAATTTTTGACTGTGGAGCGACTGATGCAGTGACGTACGATCCATCTGATATTAAAGGTTTGCAGGTGCCCACGAAAAAATTGATTCAGACAGCGAATGGAGAATTACTTCCCGTAACAAGCGGAGGGACAATTGAGATAACTCCGCATCTTAAGTTGTCTAATTGTCTCTTAGTTCCAGCCTTATCTCACAAGTTGCTCTCGATTAGTCATGTTACGAAGGAACTAAATTGCATTGTTCTAATGTATCCGTCATTTTGTGTGTTACAGGATATCCGGACGAGGGAGATCATTGGGCGTGGTACTGAGAAAGGCGGGCTGTACTTCGTGGATGAAGTGACTAAAGGACAGACGTTGATATCAGTTTCGGATCAAAAAGGAGGATTATGGCACAAACGTCTAGGTCATCCTTCCGATAGTTCCTTAAACATTTATTTCCGAGTCTGAAGTGTTTTCCAATTAAATGTGATTCATGTGCTCAGGCTAAATCCCATCGTACTTCATTTCGAAATAGTTTATCTCGTGCTACATTTTCGTTTGAGTTGGTACATTCTGATGTTTGGGGACCTGCCCCGGTTGAGGGTGGCAATGGATTTAAGTACTTCTTATTATTTGTGGATGATTGTACTCGTATGTGTTGGATTTATTTCCTGAAGCAAAAATCTGATGTTAAGGCGAAATTTCTGCTATTTTACCAAATGATTTCAAATCAGTTTGGAGCTTGTGCGAAGGTATTTCGGACAGGCAATGGAGGGGAGTTCGTTAATAAACAATTATCTGGTTTTTTCGCGGAAAATGGGATAATTCATCAAACCACTTGCGCATACACTCCGGAGCAAAACGATGTCGCTGAGAGAAAGAATCGTATTCTTCTAGAAATTACACGTGCCCTGATGCTTGATTCGGGCGTACCATCTTCGTTTTGGCCAGAAGCCATTGCCACTGCCGCGTACTTGATTAATTGCCTCCCCACAAAAGGACTGAATATGAAAAATCCACTTCAGGTCCTTTTGACGCATATGAAGGTCCCCTCATACCTCACTATCACTCCACGTGTGTTTGGGTGCTCCATTTTCGTTCATGTGCCAAAATTACACCGGACCAAACTCGAGGCTTGTGCAGTAAAATGTGTATTTGTTGGATATGGAGTCCATCAGAAAAGATACAGATGCTATGACCCCTTGTCGAATCAGGTTGTGACAAGTATACATTGTAACTTCGTTGAAGAAGAATTCTATTATCGATCACTCCACCCTAGCGAGCAGGGGGAGAAGCGTGTGGAGAGCTCGCTAGATTGGATTGCGCTTCCACCAATGATGATACCACCCACACAAGTACAGCCCACGTCGCCACTTCCACCCTCTCACGTCGCGCCCGTAGATCCTCCCTCGCCCGATATTGAGGCATGTACCCATGATGATAGTTTACCTACTAACGTACCTGAGGAGATTGTGCAGGGTTCGCAGGTTGAGTCAGGGGAACCTCATACTCGAATATTACCACCTCGGAGTACGAGAGGGATTGCACCTAGGAGGTATTCCCCGGACCATGTCCCTGGATCACAGAGGTATCCAATGACTAGCTTGTGCAGGGGGAGAGAATCTGAGATCGCCCGCTCCTTTACGACCACATTATACAACGAAGTGCTTCCACAGAATGTGGACGAAGCCATGACCATTCCCGAATGGAGAAAAGAGATGGAAATTGAGATGATGGCACTTGAGCAGAATCGGACATGGACAAAGGGAAAGTTACCAAGTGGGGCTCGAACGGTTGGTTACAAATGGGTCTTTACGATCAAACAGAAAGCGAATGGGTTGATTGAACGATATGAGGCCAGGCTCGTTGCTAAAGGTTATACTCAGACGCATGGAGTGGACTACTCGGAGACGTTCTCACCAGTAGCTAAGATTGATACAATCCGAGTAATCTTCTCTATCGCTGCGAACTTGGATTGGCCCCTTCACCAGTTTGACGTAAAGAATGCCTTTTTACATGGAGATCTGAGTGAAGAAGTATATATGGAGCCACCGCCGGGGTTCTCTCATGGGTTTCGAACAGGGGAATTCTGTAAGTTGGACAAAGCCCTTTACGGGCTAAAGCAGTCTCCTCGAGCGTGGTTTGGAAAATTCACGGTAGCAATGAACAAGTTCGGATATAAACAAAGCAACTCGGATCACACATTGTTCATAAAAAGAAAGGGGAAGAAAATGACTTGTTTCCTAATCTATGTTGATGATATGATTATTACGGGAGATGATCTTCAGGAAATGCAGGAGCTGAAACAGAAATTGTTCGAGGAATTTGAAATGAAAGATTTGGGACGGCTGAAGTATTTTCTCGGTATCGAAGTAATGAGATCAAAGGTGGGGATTCATATTTCTCAGAGGAAATATATTCTTGATCTACTTGCGGAAACAAGATTATTGGACGGAAGACCGGCAGGGGCTCCCATGGTTCCTAATCACGGCCTGATGATGAAAGATGGCACTGAAAATGCTAATCGGGAACGATATCAGCATCTGGTGGGAAAGCTGATCTATCTCACCCATACCCGACCAGATATTGAATATGCAGTAGGAGTGGTCAGTCAATTCATGCAAAATCCACAAAAGGAGCATATGGAGGCAGCCTTGAGGATAGTGAGATATCTGAAAGGAACGCCAGGCACTGAAGTATTATTTCAGAAAAATGGTCATCTAAGAATGGAAGCATATACAGACACAGATTGGGCTGGAAGTCCGATGGACCGAAGGTCCACGTCAGGATACTTCACTCTTATTGGGGGCAATCTCATAACTTGGAAGAGTAAGAAACAGAAGGTGGTTGCATTATCAAGTGCTGAAGCCAAGTTTAGAGGAATAGCACGAGGAATCACCGAAGTTCTATGGCTCAGGAAATCGTTGACTGAATTGGGATTTCCTCCAAAGGAACCTTGTCCCTTGAAGTGTGATAGCCGGTCGGCAATACAAATATCCGAGAATCCCGTCCAATATGAGAGGACGAAACATGTGGAGATCGACCGCCACTTCATCAAAGAAAAACTTGATGATCGAACAGTTTCTCTTCCATTTGTGAGGTCCGAAGACCAGCTCGCTGATATTCTGACGAAAGCTGTGTCAGGACGTGCACTACATGAGACGTTATCCAAGTTGGGCATCGGGCATCCCACTACCCAACTTGAGGGGGGGTGTTAGTCAAAGGAGATAATTATGGGGAATATCAATTCCCGGGATTTGATCCCATAAATCCCGGGAGTTAAGGAAACCGTGTATTGTGAATAAGGAAAAGTGTGTGAGTTGGAGCCTATAAAGGCAGTGTAAATGTAGATGACGAAATAGACAGAGAAAAAGGAGAAAAAGGAAGAAAAAGGATGGAAGTGTTCTTCTTCCCGTGGAGTAGAGATTCCTCCCGAACCACGTAAAAATCGTGTTGTGCCCATCTTTAGAAGATATCATAAAGTACAACCAAATTTAAATGGAGCACATATTATTCAAATTTCTTGCTGGGCTTAACAAGGAGTATGGAGCCATAACAAGGGATATCTTGAAGGAATCCCCCTTATCCTCAGTTGATGTCGCGTATGCGACCGTTCAATGGGAAGCTGCACGCAGTCAGATATGGCAATCCTCAGGCATGGCCTCCAGTGAATCGAATCTCACATCACCGGGTGATATCGGGACCGTATTCAACACACATGGGACAGAAAAATAGCAGGACTCAAAAGATACTGGAAACTCACCAGCACAGTGGAATTCCTGATCAGAAACCACCACCCAGGTTGGGGCTTCATCCTATCGACGACCATACTGCGATTATTGTCAGATTCCATGTCACTGGCAGCAAGAGTGCTACAAGTACAATGGCTACTCCAGGACGAATCGAGGCAGAAGACGAGGCAGACGCATGAATTAGGGATAGAGAGGTGATTGTGTCGCTATTTCAGACGGCGGACACGCAGGAGGGGCCAGAGAAGCGGGCGCTACAAACCTAGGGCATGGGATCCGGATAACAGAGCTCAAGATCAGCTTCAATGAGGATCCATCAGGCGCGACCCGAGGCCCAGGTGTAAAAAAGAGGAGCGCGGCCGTGAAATTAACAGGCTGCCCTCCGCCTTTAAACTCAGCAACATATTTTAAATATGGGTGTTTTGGTCTTTTTGATGATTTAAGCAAAATTGGGCCTAATTTGGAGAAATCTGAAATTGGGCCAATAAATACTGTTTCTGCTTGGCCCAATTCTGCTACTTTGGATCACTCTGATCTGTTTCCTGCAGCCTATATTAAAAAGGAGCCCATTTCAAAGAAAAAATCTGAATGGATATTTGATTGTGGAGCGACGGATACAATTATCCATGATTTTTTCTGACATTATTAAAGTGGTGGAGTCCCCCAAAAAGGTGGTATTAACCGCCAATGGAACGTTTTTTCCCGTGAAAAGTGTCGGCATAATTGAAATCTCCCCTTCTATTAAACTATCCAAGTGTTTATGCATGTCGTCTTTATCGTATAAGCTACTTTCGATTAGTCACATTTCGAAGGAGTTAAATTATGTTGTGCAAATGTATCCGATATTTTGTATTTTACAGTTTTGTTCGAGGAAAATCATTGGGCGTGGCACTGAACGGGATGGTCTATACTATGTCAATGAAGTAGCACGGAGGGACAAACACTCTTAACTCGTGATACATCGGATTCCCAAAGTTGACTGTGGCATCGTCGTCTGAGTCATCCCTCTCATTCTTATTATAGTAAAATATTTTCTAAGCTTTCTAGAAAACCTTTTCATTGTGAAATTTGCATTCTAGCGAAGAGTCATCGACAACTTTTCTTGTCAAAGCATACTCGTGTTCAGAATTTATTTGCTCTAGTACATTCTGATGTTTGGGGACCTGCTCCTGTTGTTGGCGATCAAAGTTTTCGATATTTCGTACTCTTTATTGAAGATTGTTCACGCATGACATAGGGTTATTTCTTACAAAATAATTCTGAAGTCTTCGATAAATTTGCTCTTTTTTATCGCATGATTTCTACTCAGTTCGACAAAAAAATTCAAGTTCTTAGATCTAACAACTGGGGTGAGTTTTTCAATCACCAAATGAAATCTTTTTGTTCTGAAAAATGAATTTTGCATCAAACTTCGTGTGCTTATTCTCCCCAGCAAAATGGAGTTGTTGAGAGGAAGAATAGATTTCTTCTTGAGATAGCTCGTGCATTAATGCTTGAGTCTCATGTTCCTGCTACTTTTTGGCCGGAGGCAACAGCCACCTCTGTGTGTTTAGCTAACCATCTACCCACACAAATTTTAAAGTTTCGCACTCCTATTCAAACTTTGTCTGAATTTACTCAAGTTCCACCTCCTATGTCTTTAACCCCACGTATGTTAGGATGCTCGGTATATGTTCATGTACCCAAGGTCCATCGAACGAAGTTTGATGCATGTCATGAGAAATGTGTAGCCATCCCAGTTATCTTCTTCAGCGGATATTCAGGTAAATACTTCGCCCCCTGAGGTCTGTCCTATTCCTATGGCTTCTATGCCTGATCATGATACAGGAGTTGTCCCATGACACCCAAGTATGCTCTACCTCATCGGGCTAATAGGGGTGTGAAGCCAAAAAGGTATACTCCAGATCACACCTCGAGGACTGAGAGATACCCAGTGGTAGATATGTTAAGGGGGAGCCTCACCGAGTCTGCACAAGCCTTTACTACCGCTATATATTCTGATGATGTACCTCGGAACGAGGTTGAAGCCCTAAAGAATCATAAGTGGAGACAAGCTATGGAAGTGGAAATGAATGCCCTAGACAAGAATGTTACTTGGGAGAGATGTCAGTTCCCCCCCGGGAAAAGACCAGTTGGGTGCAGATGAGTGTATACAGTGAAAAGAAGGGCAAATGGTTATGTTGAAAGGTACAAGGCTCGACTCGTGGCTAAAGGACACACACAGACGTATGAGATTGATTTCTCTGAGATGTTCTCTCCTGTGGCCAAATTGGATACTATCAGGATACTCTTCTCAGTTGCTGCAAATTTAGATTGGCACCTGCATCAATTCTATATGAAGAACGCTTTCCTCCACAGGGATTTAAATGAAGAAGTATACATGGAAAGACCTCGAGGGTTCTCAAATAATTTCCGACATGGTGAAGTCTGCAGGCTGAAGAAGGCATTATATGAATTGAAACAGTCTCTGCGGGCCTGGTTTGGAAGATTAACATTAATGATGAAAAAGTATGGATACCTTCCGATTCATTCAGATCATACCCTGTTTCAAAAGCGTTGAAGACAAGGAATTACATGTCTGATTATTTATGTGGATGACATGGTGATCACCGGGGACGATGCCGAAGAAATTGAAGTGCTTAGAAAGAATCTCTTTGAAGAATTTGAGATGAAAGACTTGGGGATGTTAAAATACTTCTTAGGAATCGAAGTGTCTTGATCCAGGCAAGGTATTTACATCTCGCAAAGGAAGTTTATCTTGGATCTTCTGACAGAGACGGGACTACTTGAGTGCAAACCAGCCAGTAAGTCATGGTCTGAAGATTGATGAGAAAGCAGAAAAAGCATGCTACCAACACTTGGTGGGTGAGCGCATATATTTAGCACACACACGTCCGATTATTGCATATGCAGTAGGAATTGTGAGTCAGTTCTTGCACAACCCCCAGAAAGATCATATGGATGCAGCGCTATGGATCTTAAGGTATCTAAAAGGATCCCCCGACACGTGGATATTGTTTCGAAAAAATGGGCACTTAAAGATCGAAGCCTATGCTGATGCAGATTGGGCAAGCAATGGAGTTGATAGAAGGTCGACTTCAGAATATTTCACTATTGTTGGTGGAAATCTCGTTACCTCGAGGAGCAAGAAGTAAAAAGTAGTTGCACTCTATAGTGCAGAAGCAGAATCCCGAAGAATAGCACGTGGGTTGACTGAAGTTCTGTGGGTACATAAGCCGATGACAGAATTTGAGTTCCAACCATCTGGAGCATGTCCCTAGAAGTGTGATAATCGAGCGGCGATCCAGTACAAAATCACTGACTCCCCTCTCCAGCTTGGGATGGTGGTTTGCGAACTTTTTGTGATTTTTGAATGATTTAGGAACACCAGCAGATGCTGCTGCTGGGCACCCGTTGCCTGATAAGAAGGTTTTGGGGTTGATTCTAGACAAACTTCAGAAGTACGTGACTATTTCTATAGAATAGTTGATGTATTTTTCTATCGTACTAAATCTCATCCTATTATATCCTACATAATCCTTGCTATTAAACTCACCCTTAGGGGATTGCATTGCATGGAAGTCAAGTGTTATAACAGCACTTGGTAGTGGAAGCCAGGGTATCACATTACACCCCTAAGCCATGATTATGTAACCAAAGGACTATCTATTCTCCTCCGTGAAAGAGGAATATCAGGGCCAAAGGAGGAAACATATATTGGTATAAGACTCGAACGTAGAGTAAACATATATTGGTATAAAGAGTGGACATGATTCCCAGATTAGAAATCTATGGAGCAAGTAGCATTCGGAAAGATGATTAAAGCAAATTTACAGATTGTTGGGAATATACACATCATGGGCTTGGAGGCTTGAGAGAGTCCTCTGTGTTTCAGAAGGATCCAAATGTATTCTCCCCACTGTAAGTCATGTACAAGAATCCATCCTCATCTTTATTTTCCTCATAAATTGCAGACATCATCGCAGCTGCAGTGACGCACATCACAAGCATTTTTAAGAAGGAATGGGGATTTATTCATGCATAACAAGACAAGGGATCATTGTCTTAGATTCTCCTTACCAGTAGGAGGGAGGACGTTCTTGACAAAGATGAATATGGCCTTTTCAGCACTGAGCTTAATTCTTTTTCGGACCACATAAACAAACTGGCCAACAGTCAAATCCGCAGGAACCAGATATCTACAACATCAATGTACAAGGTCAGATTAAGATCTGACTTTTATCTTGAAGACAAAAGAATATAAGTTGGTACAATTTGCACAAAGTTTCTAAGACAAGTTAGAATTTTTATGTTTGTCACATTTTCTTTTAGTTTATGCTAGATGGAATACAGTCATCATACACATATAATGCTATGTGGTGAAAGTTGAGCAATGATAGGTGAGACGGCCATAGTACTAAATGGGTATACTCACTTTTTCTTATCGATGTCTGGTATGTCACTTCTTTCCGCCTTCTCCACAATAACCTACATTACAGGATATATATAAGATATCAAAATAGTTGATTGATCGGGGCAACGACCAAGGATCAAAGAATAATGCAAAGGAATCAGATTGAAATTGTTGAGTACCGGAATTCTGTCGGGGTACTTCTCTCTTATACGAGCAGCTTCAGCCTGACGCCTCTCTGCAACATGTTACAACTAGCATTAATAGTATTTCAAAACTCAAAAGCAAGAACTAAGAACCAACAGACTATCAAATATTATAATGAGAGCAAAATCCAAGGCTGATAAAAGATAAAAATACTTTTCTTTTAAAAAAGGTACAGAACAGAGGGAGGATATTCGTTTGCAATCAACCAAAGGCTTAAGTTCATACAGTAAGACATACACAACTGCACCTTGGGAGCGATTATGGTCATTACAGCATCCACTTGAGGGATGGGGTATGATTGTATCCTCCCCAAACCCTGCCTAAGGGCGGAATTTACTAGGTATATTTGATTTGATTATAGTATACAATAAATTTTGAAAAACATGAATGAACTGGTTAGAATGGCAACCAAGTTCAACAGTTAACGGGGTAACAAGTTTTCCCCTTCCTCACAAATTTCGTAACCCAAAACTTCAAAATAATGAATCTTTATAAAGAACTTATAATATAGATGATCTCAACGGTCTTCATAATCTAAACAAAAGCTCGAACAAGCCAGTCATGATTAGAGTTAGCAAATCATCCAGTGTAACCTCAAATTCTGAGATGACAACAATTTTTCCTTTTCATCAAACATCAAATAAATTTCCTTATCCGTATTAATCATCAACTGTAGAGCAAAAAAAAATCAACAGTAGAGCACCCTCAACCGGAGTCGGAAGGGATGCCCACCGAATCCTCACAAAATATTAAACCGACAACAGCAGAACTGAAACTCGGACAATCATAATCCAAATCAGACGAAATTGTTATTTTTGTCCAACGGGCGATCGGTCTACGTAGATCGTACCAAGAGGATGTTCGAGCTTGAACGAGCTTTTGGCCATGACGAAAAATCAACGATCACCTACAAATTACAATTCAATCGAGACTAAAACAAAACAAAACGAAAATTAAATAGTTGGTCAAAGAAAATAAATAATTAATTCGACCGCAAACATTGAATTAGGGTTCCGGTTAACCTAAAGACGGAGAGAGAGAAAGAGACCAGCCGAACATAAATAGATCCTGTTTCAACGCTTCTGGCGAATATAAATAAAAAATTTAAACCCTGTCTTGCGTAGGTTTTTATAAATTATAATTAGATTATAATAATTTTTTTTTTAAAAAAATAAGTATTTTGCGCGGTAAAAGTACTACTATTTGTTCTTATTTTAAGAACATCTCTCTTCTAAAAAATAAGCATGTCATGACATACTTTTTGAAGGTCATTATCGTAATCTATTATTAGTTTTATATTATATATTTAAAATTGAACTTTAAATAAATATTTTTTAAGAACTTGTACCAAAAACCACACATTTTAAAAATAAGAAGAAGTAGAAAAAAAATTAGTAGAAGAAGAAATACAAAAAGTAGCATAACAACCTCTGTGCAAAACAGGGCCTTAACAATGAGGGAATGAGGGTGCCTAATGCTTTTTAGTGACAATTGCATTCAAAAGTTCAAATTTCCGATATGAGGCTGTCACATATGTCAAATCTCCTATATAAGTCTGTCATATGTAGCTTACCTCCCTACTGTGATTTGTGACAATTACAATATGACATTAAATTTATCTATTTCAGTAATATTCTCTACGCTAATTTTGGGTGATAAGTGAATGAAAATTGAAAAAAAAAATAACAGAAAAAAAACAGAAATATTAACCCCAATAGTGTCATAAAAACTTATTAAAAAAATTGGTAAAATACGCGGGGCCCACCCAAAAGGGTGGGATTCCCTGTGATTCCACTTTAGTTAATTATCACTGGGTTCGTTAATTATTGAAATTAATCATAATTGAATTTTTAATATATATGCCACATACTCGCACCAAACACTTTATTTCAAAAAAATAATTTTTATATTGTGAATAACAAAATAGAATCCAGTAAATAAATTAGGAATTTTTTTTTAAAATATATATGAGACAAAACAGTCAACAGAATCAGAATATTTACAATCTAAGGAGGCTTGAAATGGTGTAGTGATGAAATCTGATGATATACAACAAGATTATCTTTCAATTCCTGATCAGGTGGAAGTGGCGCACCAGTAAGTGAATGGGAAATCTCACTCACATCTACATGATTGTGCATAGAAGGAGAGAATCCGATCGTACTCAATCGACCATCTTCATCATCCCAGATGGAATTATTGTCCGCTGCAAAATTGTCATCATACCAGGAAGAAGAACTGCCCGGAGACAAATGAAATGCAATAGAACCGCTTGAGTATGCACCATTATAGATCTGAATTGCAGGATCCCAAGAAAAGGAGCTTTTCGCAAAATCTGGCCAATTGAGTCCCATTTTTGCAACAGAATCAGCAGACTAATTTGCTAATCCCTGATTAAGTTGGAATATAAGACCATTACATCCCCTGGCTGCAGCCCAAATACAGCGTACTAACGGCATAGCATAACCATTAGTATCCTTTCCCAGAAGAAAGGTAATCGCAGGAAGACTATCTGTCATCATCTTTACGGCATGTAGATTATTACGCTTAACTATCTCAATTCCTTTTAGGATAGTCCATAATTTCACAATTTCACACTTCTCCGTAGTCGGCTCTACAAGAAATGCCGTCAGATATGTCTGGAAAGAAGCATGGTCTCTGATCCCAATACTCCAGACAGTGGCCCTCCGCATTCAATAGATGATTTTCCAAACTGTGTAGAGGACGCCAGATTCGAGTAGCATTTGAAGAATATTACAGTGGATTTTATTTATTTGATATGATAGCATGAGTGGATTGAATTGACCTTCTGCTGATGAGTTGCAATCTGTTTGCTAAAGAAAAGAGTTGCAGTACATTTTTCTTTACAAAGAAAAAAGATTTGTCGTTTTCTTCGTTTAACTCTGTTTATGTTTATATGCGAGCATGACCAAAACGTAGTCGTTTTTGAATTTTACATAATTTTGTTGGAAATTGTTATGTCATCCTAGCATTCTCCGTTGGGAATTAGAAAAATGCCGTAATGGAGACAGTTCGAAGTGGTAATCATATTTTCCATCTCTCTCTTTCCCTCCCTTTTCTATTCCAACCCTCTTGAACCTTCATCTATCTTTCTCACATTTCATCTCACTTCTCCCAATCTTTCGTCTTTTCTCCATCCAACGGTTACGACAGAACAACATCCTTCGTCAGACGATCTTTGAAAGAATTGGCCTTACCCTGCGAATCCATCACCATCGGAGCAGATTCGCCTTCGTGAACCTTATTTTCTTCTTTATCACGAACCATGACTCCCGATAATACCGGAAAGTCCTCCACCCCTGCGGTGTCCATATCATCTATCTGGCTGAAAAGAAGGTATTGCAGCGTGTTTTTGGCGAGAAGTTAGCCGTTTCGAGCTGGTCAACGTCATTCATAAAGTTTTAGAGAGAAGTCAGAGCAGATTTTTAGAGAGAAATCCCTAATTTAGTTTTTGGAACGGATCAGAAATTTTTTTGCCTAATGGCCATTTTAATCTAGCCTTAAATTTACTCCAGCACAATTCACAGAAACTGCATCGTTTTGTATCGTCAAAATTCGACACTCAATTGGCGTAACAAGAGCTGCAACACAGTCTTTTTGAACTACAAAATTCGACGCTCAATCGGAGAGAGACATCAGGGTTGTTCATTGAAGAGATCTATTAATGGCGAAAATCTACGCCGGACAAAATCTACCTGCGGACGTCAGTCAATTGGTGGATCAGCTGGAGCGCCACTGTTTGGCTCCAGATGGATCCCTCATTTCCAAATCCGCCTACTACGATCTCCAACTCGTATTAACCTATCCTCCTATGTTAAAAGCTTCTTGTTTTGCTAGTTTCCGAAGTTCAATCTGTGTTAATGTGGCAATGCAGGCTAGAGAAGAAATGTGTAAAGAGAGGCAGCGCTACTTGGAAGCCCTGGTACTCTTTTATCTGATATGTCAAATTTATGCTTTTTTGAAGTGCTCAATTGGATTCAATGCAATGCATTGCGCAGGCAGTGTACTTAGAGGCGACGGCGATGGTGGAGGAGCATCAGCAAGCGGTTTCTTTGGCTAATTTGGGTGGCATTCGGGATGTTGAGGGGCTTTATCCGCAGCTCGGGTTGAAAAACTCATTACAGGTCCAAATTTTTCGTTAATTTACTGAATTTCTTTGAGGTGGAGCATTTAGTACAGAAGTTTTATCACCATAAACAGATGGACTGCCAGAATGTTATTCCAACAGTTATTAGCTTTAGTATGTGTAAGTTAAACATCTGACAAAGGGTTGGCCATGTCTTTGTATTTCAGACTTCTAATCTTCATTTGGATCAGTAATCCAAATAACCTGAATATGTTTCTGATAAAGTGTAAATCTTAGGTATATGAAGCCCTGGAGCATCGGTTGACTGTTGCCGAAGCTGCTCAGAAGTTGAGGCTTCCTCTAGTCTCCAAAGATGGTGAAATTCACGAGGAAGAAATTGAAAAATGGAGTGTCATATCAAGGAGCTCACTTGATAGCACAACGACCAGTGTCACAATCACCTCGAGCACTAATTCAACTAATTATACAAATGCATCGGCGATAGGGGCATCTGTATTTGCAAATAGCCCTTTCTCTACCGGGTTAACTGATGCATCTGAAACTGAAGTGGGTGGTGTGCCGAACAAGTTCCTTGGGATAACACCAGCTTATTTGTGGCAAACACAGCTTGCACAGTCA
>JAOYMZ010008641.1:0-21821 GCA_025802335.1 Pinguicula primuliflora
CTTCTAGAGTTTCTTTAGTTGGGCTTTTGGACTTCCGTTCTTGGGCTATTTGGGCTTGATGGTGTTGATCTTCAACACTCCCCGTCAACACCATCCCTCACTATTCCGAGCTGATCTTCATAATTCACCTTCAAACTTTACTTTGAATGATTTCTCGACATCCCAATCATCTTCACGTTCTCCTTTGAACTCGAAGTTCTGTGCAACTTCGAACTGACTTTCTTTTGGCAATAATTATTATCACTTTTTCTTTGACCAATACTTTTTCCATGTGGTCCATCTAACCACAATTAAGAGTGGTCATCGAACTTTGTTCTCACTCATCTTCAAGGCTCCCCCACTAACTTTGCTAGTGAAGAGTTTTTTCTCTTCCCCCACTACTCCAATTTGCTTAACCATAGCTTCTTAGCCTGCAAGTAATTTTTGAAACCCTACAAGGGATGGTAAGGTCGGCCACCCTTGCATAGCTTCTCTCCTGCAAGTGGTTTAGAAACTCTACAGAGGATGGTAAGGTCGGCCACCCTTGTATCGTAACAAACCTCTATACTCCAGTATAGATTTTCAAATTTTATAAGGTACGGTAAGGTTGACCTCCCTTATAGTAGCAAGAAATTTCCTATACTCCTATCTCAAATCGTGGATAATTTTTTTTATCTCGGTTTCTCCTATAGAAGCTAATTACCTCATGAAAGTCTCGTTGCGCCATAACCTGCCACTCGTTCCCACGACTCTGGAGCCTTGTATCCTTCATCTTTCAATAGAGCGCTTTGAAAAGAAAAGAGCGTGGCAAAGGATCTCGGGCCTCTTTTGGCATCTCGCCATCCCGAGCATGTTCCAACATGTTTCTTCAACTGTTGCCTTTCAATCAAACGACACTTTGTCTGCTTCAATCTCCATCTCCAAAAGATCTCTGTGGCGTCTTCTCTCTAACAAAACTCGATCTTGCAAGACTTCATACCTGGTTCAGCATCCGTAACCTACTATGAAGATCACCAACTTGGCTATGGATCCGTAATCTGCTCTGACGATCGCTGACATGGCTCAGGATGCATAACCTCGTTCCGATACCAATTGTTTAGTATAATAACTCATCTTGTTGGAACACAATATGAAGAAGAACATATTATAAGAAGAATATTATCTTCTTATTAACTTTTGTGTAATTGTATATTACACAATTCATACACTAGCTGGATTAGTTGGTTTACGTGCTTCTTCCTTCTTTGCCTACCACTCTTTTCTATTCTACTATATTCCTACTTCTTTACACTCTTTCTTCTATTTGCTCTCTTTCTATGTTTTATCTTCACATGCCCACACATATTTATAGTCAAAACTAACCAACCCCTTTACTCTAGAAAGTTCTACTACAACAACATTCTTATCCATTTTCTAGAAGATTCTATTTCTAAAAATTTCTACCACCTTCTTCATGGGTCTTCTTATAGAATATTCTTCCACCTTCTTCATGGGTCTTCTTCTAGAGTTTCTTTAGTTGGGCTTTTGGACTTCCGTTCTTGGGCTATTTGGGCTTGATGGTGTTGATCTTCAACAGTTTCACCATCGCACGTTTGCCTTTGATTCCCCTTTATTTTTTTTCAATTTAAACTATGTAGTCCTCTGCTCCCAGGAAGATCAATCCATTCGACCCGCACATCCACTTCACCGTGCTCCACGTTGCTCAGTTTGAGGTTCATGTCCAGTTTCAGTTTCCCCTTGCTCCGAATAATACTGCTCGCTTCAGCAAACAAATTCACACTACTCGGCTCAACTATTTTAACTATAGTACCATCCGGGAGATGTTTTAATCCCATCTTCTTCAGACATTCTACGTATGGCCAGATATTGATTTGAGCATCTCCCATATGATCATCCACGGTAAACGTATCTTTGTCGCGTACAGACTAATAAGTTTGAATCAACAACAACAGTGTTTAAGCCGAGAAATTGAGAACCTAAGAAGGCCATTCCTGGGATGACTCAATAAAATGACGGGAACATCAAGATCTTTAACATAAGTAGTCAACTCACAGTTCCAAACAGGGTTGCAGCTGTCTTTAACAACTTTGGTCTGTACCTTCTGCAGCATAATAATACAATAGACGAAACCATACTTCCTCCATGTGTCTTCTTCTTTTCATGTCCAATGATGAAATCTGATGTAAATTACATGAAAAGGTAATCTGGGAAACTGAAATCCTGGTCCGAATTAATCGTTACGTTTCATAAATCCATGATTATTTGTGAGGTCCTCCGACCTTGCTCAGATCTGTACGAAAACAACAAAGATTACTCGATAGATGAAAGTATAATAATATATGTTGCATGCAAGTATAAATGTCAAAATAATATGAAATCCTGCTTGCCGAAGACAAATTAGTCGATAATCTAATCAAAACTCGCAAGAAATCAGCAGAACACGAGCCGTCAGTATAAAATCTCAAAATGTAACTGTCGCTCAACACACGAAATCGATGAAGTAATCGGTTCAAAAGAACTAGAATGTGATGCGGAGCCAAAATCTGAGCTCGGAATCAGCAAAGGGCTGATGAATCGGCCAGAAATCTCAAAAGAGAAGAAAATAGGATTTTGGCCGAAAGTTACAGGGAGTAGTAAAAGTGACGATTGAATACAGGCCGAAGCTATTTATATCACGGACTGAGGAGATTAATGAAGACGGGCCACAGAATAATGAGACGGCCCAGCACAGATAATATGAAGACGGGCCACAGCAATTTAAATGAAATAAATGATGAATCGGCCCGACAACAGCAGAATAAATGTAAGCCGAGGCCCACAGGTACGAACGAAGCCCAATAGCAATTGTCAAAGCCCAATAACCTATCTGAGCCCAGAAAATAACTCACAAGCACAATTCTACGTAGCAATTAACCAGAAAAACCCAAAGATTGTGATTGAATAGACAGTAATTTCGAGTTTACGAATTTCAACCTCCAAGTTATGAAAAACATAACCCGGTTGACAATTTAACAAGTCATAATTAAGTCCGAAGGCTTAGACTTGAAATGTTTTAAATCTTCGACTCTTATGTGTTCGAGGGACGTGCACGAGTGATTTAAAACAAATAAACACACATAACACGGGTTAGAGAAAAGATAAAAACTGATACGGGTGATGACCCAAAATCTCAACATTATTGAATTGAAAAATGGAAGAAAAAATAGAGCCGTACTTGAAGGCCATATTCGATAATAACACATGAATAGAATACCAGTGATATACACCTGTCCAAATTGCCTCACCCTAAATCCATTCATGTCACATTTCAGTGGGTGACATTTAGTTGTTATTTTTAACCTCTTGTTGGGCGTGATGACGTATTCAATAATATGGTAACGCGCGGGGGAGTGAATTTAGAGAGAAAATGTGGATGGCTGGATATCATTTTCCAAGGATCACTGCATCTGGTGTCATGGGCAGCAAGATTTATACCTCGAACACGAATCCTAAGAAGGACCCAAAGAATCCATGGACGTGTTACGAACTTTCGTGATTGATTTCTCGAAAAGGACTAGATTCTCCTCCCAGATGCAAAAAGAGAGTACAACTTCCTCCGATAATGAAGAAGAGCCTATCCATACAGATATGATGCCCACAACACGAACTTTAAATTCCTCCGCACAAAAAGCCGGGATGATACATGACCCCCAATTTTGTCCCCTATTTATCCCCCAATTAATTTTTATTGATCAAAAATATTGTAGCTTGTGGAATTCGATCCCTGCTTCCCTACCCTCCATCACCCATTTCACCATCTTTCCCTAACCACCAGACCAAATTGCGTTTTGATAATATTAGTTTAAATTTTTTATATAACCGATAAATATAACAAAAATAGTATTATTTTTATAATAATTTATGTTTTTTGAAGATTAATATTACGGTGGCTTCGCCGCCAAAAAACTAAAACCCTATCCTATAAACCCAAAAGACTAAATGCTAAAATTCTAAACCTTATAAACACTAAAATACAAAATTTTATTAGATTAATATAACGGCGGCTTCGCAGCCGAAAATCTAAAATCCTATATTATGATCCCAAAGGGCTAAATGCTATAAATTCTACACTTTATAAACATTAAAATCAATAAATTTTATTATATTTAATTTTTTAAATTAATATTACGGCGACTTTGCCGCTGAAAAAATCTAAAATCCTATCCTATAAACCCTTAAAATTAAATGTTATAAACCGTTTACCATATAATCCTAAATTTTATAAACCCAAACATTAAAATTATATTAATTTATTTTTGTTGTATAAATTTTCTTTATAAATAAATTAAAAGTAAAGAAAAGAAAATCAATTATATCAATGAAAATACGAAAATGTTTTTGATCCCTAAATGGTGGTCATTATTTGGGGGCCAAATATATTTATTCATCTATTAATCCTCATCCATTACACTGAAATGAATTTTTATTTTCGGGAGGTCATATAGCCATCATGAAATACACATATCATTACAACTCACATTTAATTTTGGCATTGTCATTGCATGTTATTGAAATTGGTAACATCGATATAAAGTCTTTTTTTTATAATCATGATATCCGGAATTGTTTTGGCCCGACTAATCCATGGGATCCATGCAAAGCGACCCCTCCACATGGATCAAGTAAGACTCGGGCCTTTGGCCCACGGTCGTGGCCTCAAAGAATTGTTTGCACCCAATAGGGATTGAACCTGAGACCTCATCCCTCTTTGGAGACTTAAGTTTCAGGCCTCTTTGGATACAAAGTCTATTTTAGTAGAGTTTCGTTAAATCATGGATTAGTCGGTCCAATAAAAGGCTTGAACATCATGATATGAAAAATAATAATGATACATGTACATAATTTTGGTATACATAATTATGTACAACCAATAAAATGTGTACATGTGTCATTGTAGCTGTGATCACACATATTTTATTGGAGCATTATTCCAAGTGTATACGTCCTATTGATTGTACATAATTATATACACAAAAATTATATACATGTATCATTATTGTATAAAAAATATGACTAGGAGCGAATCTATGCATTAAATAATGAGAGTCCTCATGTTGGCTTATACCGTTTCCACTCATTTTTACAGCAACCTTTGAGTGTAGAAATAGTCGGAATAAATTCCATTATACAAAAAATTCTGTCGGATTCGTGATTTTTATTTAGGGTGGTGCTTATGCCCTCCCAAGCCCTCACCTAGATTGTTATAGATAAATTTACTTTTCTGCCACGCTGGTTACACCTTTTTTGTTTTTTAGCACTCATCGACTTTCCAAATACCAATGTCACTCACTGGCTTTCTGGAGAGCGGTATCAATCCTCATCGCTCTTTGAAAAACCGGTGTAATTAAGCACGACTAACTACATCAGTAGCTAGCACAGTTTACAGAAGGCCGATGTATATTAAACCGGTCTACAGTAGACCAGTGCCTGTAAAATTAATATTATACGTTAATATATGTTAAATTTTGTTGTTAAGTAATATATAATAAGTTATTTTATCATTTTTGTCGTATAGATTTATTTGTAAAATACACATAACTTAACGCAATAAAATAAATAATCAAAAATATTGCTTGTAATTTCTATGAATCAAAATATGTCATGAACTACAACCTCAATTTAAAAAATCACAGGAGTAATCTAAATCTAAGTCCGAATGAAATGAGGGTGCAATAATAGGTGTGTCGAGCAGAGTAGTGTAAGGTGTCACGTAAGATGTGCTCGCACCAAGAGTATGATGAAAATCTCCTACGCCGAATTGCAGGGACGGACTACGTATGCCAGGAGAGTTAGGTGCAGGAGTGCACCGTTGCGTTCACTCGTAGTCAGGCTGAGAGGCAGGATTTATTGGAGCTTGCAGTCTGCATCAGAGATCGTCTATCAACCGATCAAGTGAAGCTTGCAACTGGGTGTATGTATGACACGTGTGTACCGTCGACTCCACACGCTGCAGCTGCAGTAAGTATGATAATATTTATTACATATAACCCTAAATATGTGTAAACAAATAAAGTTAAATGAATTTACTATCATGACAATAAAAGAGAACTAGTCATATAGCACACCAGTCTGCGGCACGGAAAACACAGGACTGTAAATTGGCCGATTATGCCTAGCATACCATTCTGCATACGTTGGCTCCCAAGTGCCAACCACATCCGCTAATGTCGAATCTCCACTGACATAACGAAGGCGATCCGCCCACATCTACCTAAAATGTGCAGCAACAGCCGCCCATCTCCCAACTCTCCGCACATTCTTCGTCGCATGCGCGAGATCCTCACTCACCTTGTCAATTGGGGCCAGTATGAACTAAACATGACCGAACTGATGTTGTACTCGTCTTGCGTGAACGAACTTCGTCTCGGTCAAAACAAATATTGGACCACCATAGTCCCACAAGTGTAGATCAGCAGCACTGACTGTAGACATCTCTAGCTCCGTATAAGGGGTGAACTCAAATTGTAATTAGATATTGTCATTAAATATACATAATAAATATATACGACGAAATAAATATGCATACTAACTTGATCAGCTCGAATAACATCCAGCTGCATCCGGATACTCCTGACTACATGGGATGTAGTATCAATGCTAAGCATTATCTTTAGGTATTTGTTTCCAAATACCTCAGGAAAATCCGGGTTCCTCCCAGCATAGTGGCTCTATAGACGAGTGGTCTGAAAACGAGATGCCCCCTCCCTCCCATGTGCCATGTCTCATGTGTATGCACCCTACATATGTACCGATATAGGCAACATTCCCCCAAATATAAGTTTGAACCCGCGCTAAATCCTCGATGAAACGCAGATTCCGCAAAGAAATTTTATTACCAGATGTATCCGGCAATAAAATTCCACCGACAATAAGGGCCAACACACCACAGGCATAGACCTCGACCTCCTCGTCAGTACTCGCATCGTAGATAGGGTGATCCCTAAACCACTCTCCTACCGGCTTAATATTCACCCCGAATGCGTAAATGCTTTGTTAGGGAGTTCAATATGGTAGAACCGCCTCATGTAGTCAACACACGTGGCAGTGGTCCACTTTCCCAAATCAGACGTTTACCGAAGATAGCAACGTCGGCAGCGGATGGCGGCGACGAACAGGCATGTCGAAAAATCGTCGGAAGGTGGCAAAATGCGAACTGTGAGAAAGCAAGGGGGGAAACCGATCTGATAAAGAAAGGCACCGATCTTCGGAAAAACGGTGCCAATCCGTACCGCTTTCTGGAATATCGGTACTGCCTAACTACCATAATTAGTTCTCTTAAACAACACCGATTTTCCGGAGGGCGGTGTAGATTAATACCACTCTCCAGAAAGTCGATGCGTAATATCGATATTTGAAAGACCGGTGAGTACTAAATAAAAAAAAAGACTAACCAGCATGATAGAAAGATAAATTTACGGATAGTTATGAAACTAATTTTATAATCCCAAAGACCCATTCCTACATCTAATCCATCGGTATCCAAACAAAAAGACTAGACAGGTCGAGGACTAGATCGGCCATTGGATATGACGCGTTTGCAATATTCTTTGATTATTGCTAAGGGAGGAAAAACGGGTTTGATGCTATGCTCAACGACAAGATGAAGACTGACTATAGCAACAACTATTTCATCAACTTGCTCGGAAAGATCAACTTTTCAAGGCCTACGAGGCCAAGATGGAATCATGTGGCATAAATACCATTTCTACCTCTACTATATATAAAGGGTAAATGGGGAACGTTTCATGGTGTATCAAGAAGTCAATTGCATCATCAAGCTCCATATAAAAAATAACCATACCATTTGGCCGTTGGTATACATTATACAGTGATTTTCTCAGTAGTCAATATGCTTTGATTGAAGCAACGACTTCACTGATGTTTTTGAAGTTCTTCCGTTCCTTTAGAAGTGTCTTCGCAAAATTTAGAGCCTTGCGCTCACAGTCCGCACGCTTTGTCAGCTCGCTGATTGATTCAAAATCCTCAACATGGGCTACCCCTACAAGTCTCCTGCAAATCAAGGTTTATTATTAGCCAATCCCTCTGTACAGTACAGAAAGGAGTATCTAGGATACAAATAGCAGCAAGAAATAATCCAATAAGTTTTCGATGACTCAGAACGAAATGTAGAATTAGCTGAATCCAGCATATAGCAGAACATCAATTAAACCTTATCATTTTGGCAGCACCAAATCCAAGGGAATCGTGGAAAAGATCATCCATGTACTTTTGTTTAACCAACAACTGAACTTCCGGGTTATTGTAAATTTCAGCAAGATAAGCCTCCCCAGGACCACTGTTGTGCTTATCCCAAAGAGCAGTGAACTTTTTGTAGAACAGGTTCCATGTATCTGATATTGTGTTCAGAATCCACTCTTTGTACAGCTGATTATCGTTAGAGAAAGTTAGTATATCAACAAACTGGTAAACTTGCCGAATGCATAATGAAATATCATAACTTCATAAGATATGCGCAAGTGCATTTACTAAGAAACTATTCGACTACGAAGTGCAACTTAGTTGATATGACGTTTCATCTTTGACCAATAGATCGAGCATTCGAGTCATGAAGGCGTAAGTGAAAACCCACTATTGCTGCTGTTTAAAAAAATTAAAATAAAAAAATATAAACCACATATTCATTATTAAACACGTACAAATGACAACTCTAATTAAGTAGCATAAGGGGTAATAGTATTTACTTTACGATCGTTTCTTTCCTCTGCATGTCCATCTTGTGCAAAATATGCTAATATAAGGTTTCCAATAAAAGCACCAATATCGTATCCCATAGGACCATAGAAAGAAAATTCAGGGTCTATCACTTGGGTAGAATCAACAGTAACCATGACCGATCCTGTATGGAGATCACCATGTATAAGGGCTTGGGATCTCTCACAGAATCTACAGTGGAATAAGCACAATTTAGGGAAAGAATCCATTAGCTTAAGCAGCATGTCTGAGTATCTTAATAGACACAAAAGAGAATTAAGAAACATATGCACTTTACTTAGATTTTAGCTCCGCAACTTCAAGTTTCAATACGTTATCCTCTCGCACGGCCTTTGCATCAGGGTCAAGGTAAGGTGTCGTCCAACGATTATATTCTGATACCTTATAAGGGTCAGAAAAGACAACCTGTTCGGTAAGCCTGCATAGCTCCACATTCCCACAAGATTTCGCAACTGCAGAACAAAATATTGAAGTACTAGGATGCATTTTTGAAGCAGGACACATCTTCTAATCTAATACCAGTAAAACTTCTTACCGGCACTTTTGTGCTCTGTGGTAGTCAAATAAAGAAGGGAAGTATAGAACAGAGTCCTGGACATGTACTCTGCTATATGCTCCGCAAGAAGTGGGTACTCAATCCCTTGAATCAATCCTTTTCTAAGTATTATATGGGGTGGCTCAATGTACCGCATCCCAATCAAACACATTTGCCTGTCAAAATGATAAACTTCAGGAACATGATCAGGACTCAAGCGACCATGTTTCTGTAAAGTCGTTGCCTCAAAATATGCACGCTCTTTTGTCATTGGCCATGACTCCCCAATACAACGAATATATGGAAGTGCCTGCAGAGATTTGTATCCATTAAAAAAAAAGAGTTCGAAAAATGGGGGTAACAAATCATCAAAAGTTAAAAGAAAAGAAATCCCAGATCAACAAATGACACAAACATGTCTGCAACGACAGATAATCTTTCAGCACGAGGAGTCGTGATAGATCCACAGAACTCACGCGGTGTATGGTGTGGGCTTCATGAAGAATCAGCTGCCCATCTATTTTTTGAGTGTCAACATGCCAAAGAAGTATGGCTTAATATGTATGGCTGGATGCAAATGACAAGCTTGAATGACAAAGTGATGGCACAAGAACATTTCAATAAGCACATGGGATTATACTCTGCAAAACAGTAGAAAGAATTGTGGAAAACAGTCCGGCAAGCGACGTGTTTGTGGAAGGAAAGGGACGAGATCCGCTTCGACGTGGAGTTAGAAACTGACATAGCGACTGCCATTGAAGATCACATAAAGATACTATTGAGACATTGGCTGCAAGCTGCAGGCAGGATAAGTACAACTTCGAGAATGACAATGGCTTCAATGTCCCCCCAAGAGCTTTTAGATCAACTGTAATGTCTATATCCAGATTTTCAGTAAGCAGTTGTGCTGCTTTTCTTTGTACATAGTTTTAACAGTGAGTGAATGAAATGAATCCCTTTCCTACCAAAAAAACAAAAACAAATGACACAAACATTATACAAGTATAACAATTATATTCCTTATAGTGACTGCATTTGCTCGACAGAGAAGAAAGCAAGCACACGGGAACAAAAGTGAAATTTAAGAAAACATGTATATTAATTTAGACCAACAATATCTCCGTATTTCACAAATTCGAAAAAAGGCAAGTATGTCCAAATCCTTCATCACAGATTCGCTACAATGTTGGGATAGTTAATTTCTACCTGTTTGATGACAACCGAGCCTGATGGTCCATTAACAATGTAAACAAAGTTGAGATTCCCATCGCCTACTTCTTTAATTTCCAGCTTTTCATCCAAGTTCCCTAACCCCAGCTTCACCGCCAGAGCGGGCGTGGCATTCAGGTACTCCACCAATAACTTCTCGTCCAGCGGTCGGAAACCGTCGGAAGCCATTCTATTGGAGGATGCTGCGGCCGTTCTCCGGTGACGCCAAGAGCGGCTGAGGGATACTGAATGACAACTTAGTTCAGTGATCAAATGGAGAGACGAATAACAAAGGAACTGTGGAGGATAAACATTATTCGAATATTTCGCAAGGTTAAATACATTGAATGTGGACACCAACAAAAAAAAAATGTGGACAACACACTTTCTGTATTATATTAATTTCACTATATTCTTTAATCCAAATCGAATCTGAAGCTAGAGCAAGACAAGTGACAACTAATAAATGGTGTTCAAATATAAAGAACACTTCGATCCAAAAATTCCTTCAAATATCAACTATCCAAACCGCAACCAATGCATAAACTAAGTCACTACTCTAACGGCATAAATTATATAAGCACGAGTATATAAGATGAATCAACTTTCCAATTAACCTCAAGAATTTGCCGTGATCAGCCCATCTTAGAGTTTTCTATAAACTAAAGTTTGTGATTATCATCATAGGAGTATCAATCAGTATGTAAAGAAGCATACTTACTCCAAGATAAAGATTCTTACTTTAGATCTCAACCTATAAAATATTTGAGATTCATTAAATTCTTCATTTCTAATCTTGAAAGAGTCTTTTATTGAGTTGTTTGATTTCATTTAAATCACTACCACTGATCATAACCAGAGTAGCTTATGCAAAAAAGCTAAGATATTTTGGGTGCACATTATGTAAGCATGCTAAAATATTGCCTAATTCTGTCATTGTCTTGTTGAAGCCCGAGCTGAAAATAACAATCACCTTGAAACTTCTCTTTGATTCTTTGTAGTGGTAAATGTTTCAATTGATCCCAATTTAAGCTTCCCAACATCAGGAGCAAACAGGGATGGCTATTAGCAGGAGGAATTAAGCCTGACAATGTATACGAAGCTCTTACAACTCTATAGCCAAATGGGATTGGTGTAAATAATGGAATCTGTGCTTCAGATGGCATACAGAAAGATAAGTGGCAAATATTGTCTTTCATGAAGGCCATTCATTCTGTACACTACTGACTACTGAGATCGGATGCTAAGTGAATCTTTTGTGATCATAATCAACTCTGTCGCACTGGTATCGGTACCGACCACCTGCCGGTATTGGAAATAGGTACCGGTACCGGTACCGGCACCGGGCCGAGCCAGTACCGGTACATCGGTCCCAGTCACGGGGATAGCCCGTACCGGCACATCAAATGAGCACTCCCGGTCGTCAAATCCTGGATCCGTCCCTGACCTGTATTTGCCACGAAGATCATGCAGGCTATTCTTCCATTGTGATATTAAGAGTTCCTCCATACTTTTCAGCGACCAATGCCTGTGACGATTAAAAACAAGACAGAAAAGTTAAATAAGCATCCAAATCTGGTACATTTTTTGGATTTTTTTCTTCTATTTATATCATTTTCTCCTACTCTCTGTTTTTATTTCATTTGTCAATGTCTGTGTGGTTGGTAAATGGTGTGGGTTCAGGGTTAGGGGTCACCCCAAGAGTTGATCAACGACCGAATGGAACCTGCAAATGGGGAAGAATGTTATCATGGACTCGAGAGAAAAACTCGGATCTTCTCTTTAACCTGGTAAAGGAAAAACAAAACGTCAGCACGCAAACAAACAAACAAAAAAAGATATTTACCGGAATCACTTTGGACTAGTGGTGTTAGTGTGTGTGGTCCAGAGTTCGAATCTCGATATGATTTCGGCTTCCATTGTATGAAAAAAAAAAAGATACCTACTGCCAGAGGCCAGAGAAATCACATGTAAATGCCCAAATTTAAATACTACCATATAACATTCAATACAATCGAGATAAATAAAATAAGGCTTAGATTAAATCTTTAGAAAGTAGAACTTTTCCCCAACTTTGATCTCCCAGTTCAATAACTTCCAACTGCTTTGCTTAACAAAAAAAAACTTCCAACTAACTAAGTTCTATATCCAGAAACCCCTCCCTCCTCCAACCATGCATCCATGGTTTCACGCCAAGTTCTAAGAACTTTTATGCAGTTGTAAAAGACTACAGCAAAATGCTTCTTAATCTAATACTTCGAAACAACAGAGATATATTTGGCGAATCTCACTGGCATTCCAACATTTTCCCGCCTATCCATGTGATGTGGCTCATGAAATTATAATATTATCATATTTATAGACTTTTACCTTCTTAGGAGGCACGAGCACCAATAAATTTCCTCAATATCAGTTGAAATATTAAGATCTGCATACTGCTTGAAGAGCTCACACATCAAGCTGGCGGCGTCACCGAATCCTTCAGATAAAACTTCTATGGATGAAATCCTAGACATTATCCGCTGAAGCAGAGTGGACAAACACCCGCCAGAACCAGACTGATGTATCTTTGCAAAACTATTCAAGATGGTGTTGCAGCTAAGTTCAAACATATCAACCCACTTTGGAGGACTTCCAGCCCAAAGATCATCTCGTTCAGAGGTTGCGAATCCACCTGACCGATCGACGGCATTAGTAGAAGCAGAGGTTACAAGTTTTGGTTCCGTATGCAGGGAAAAATCTTTAATTATGTCGTTTCTCAATTCTTCAGGGAGTTCTTGCAGCACCGAGCAATCTATTTGACTCAGAGATGAGGGCAGTAGATTCAGTGAAGAAACTGAAGCTAATTCCCTGACGGTTGAAAGTGCTTCCTTACCATTCTGCACTCCCATGAACAAAAAATTCTTCACTTCAATAGTAGGCCAGAAAGAAGAAAATGTGGCATTTCTATAATACAACAAAAGGTAGCTACCCATACACATGCTTAATACTTTTTTTCATGCTTAATACTTCATTCATGTAAAGAAAAATGTATGGGAATGTGTAATTGTTCACTTAATTATATTGGATTTTGTCCCAGAGAATTCAAATAAGAAAGCAGCCATACCTTGGTTTTAGCAGAAACAATCTCTCTTTCAACCGGATGGGCTTGAACACAATCCATTCTTTCAACTGTTATGTTAAAAAGCGATAAGTTCTCCTACTGAACGAACTGAAAAACAAATTGCAAGCAATCTTGCAATGTTCACCTTTACAAGTTGAAGGAGAAGCATCACTCATGATGGAGCTCGTTTTGCTGGATGATATAAAACTTAATAGCTTCCCGTCATACATATTATCGATCTCTGAAAGTATATCAGGGGGCAGTGCCCCTATGACAGCCAAATCAAGATCTTTAAGATGAGGAAGACTTGAAGTCTGGGAAGAACCAGCTGCAGAACTGGTCAAACTACCGAAATGTTCACCTGAAGATCCTGCCACTGCAAGGCACTAAATTTCTTGAAATGCCTCAAGCATGCATTCATAACGTTCTCATCCTTTAGTATAATAGTACTCATATAACATTAATTGCTTATGAAGTAATCTAGTTAAGACCTAAAAAAGAAGCCAAGGTGATTGTCCAATTCTACAACAGCCAAGTCAAGATCACAAGAAAAACTATTTCAAGCTTTTTACAATGATAAACTGAAAATACAGTAGCAAGGTAAAATGATAATAAAAAACTCTACTTGGAGATGAATAGAAAAAACAACCTGAAGAGGTGTTTGCACCAGTCCTGAGAACATGATTGGGTGGAACATCAGTTCGGCCTTGGGCTGTTTCCCCTGCAGAGGTGCTGAAAAGCCAAGGGCGGATCAAGCTACTTTTGCGAGCTTCAACACAAAGGAAAAGAATTAATTGATGAGGGACAAAGAAGAGAACCAGAGATTAGGAAATAGATTAGTTCACGTGACCAAGAATAAACAATAATTTTTTTTCCCAGATAATGCAGTCGTAAGAGCTGACCCCCATCCCCCACCCCAAAACCATGAAGAAAGGAAAACATACCTGGTTTGTCATCATCAGCTCCTTCAAGTTTTGAGACTTGTAACCCCACTCCTCGAATATCTTCAACATCTACAACAACATTAAAGCATGTTTAGTAAAAAAAATATTTTTGCTTCCTAATATATCTACCTTAAAATTTCCTCCAACTGGTGTTCAAATACTAACTTCTAAGGTTAAACCTCTAAGCAATCTAGTATCACCTTTTTGCACGGAGAAAGGTCTGAAATATCTCGAGAACAGACAATAGGATGAAGTAAGGTTATTAGTTATTAGTAATCAAAACTCTACAGAAAAGGCAATCCTAATAATAGAAAACTGTTAACCACCAGAAAAAAAAAAATCCTTGACCCAAAAAACATAATAAAGGAATTGCTTAGTAGACTAAATTTAGCATATCAAACTAGAAGTTCCCTAGCTTTCCCATAGGATTTGAATCCCACAATTAGGCATTTAAAGAACAATATTTCGGCAAAAAGAACTTTTAAGAAGAAATAAGCAAAGCAATACCTATTTGGAAATGTCCCAAGAGCTGTGTGGACAACCTCTGCAACACGTCAACATCAGCCGTAGGCATTGGGATCTGTAAAGGAATGCTATTAGTCTGTAAGAAAAAACACAAAAATGTGGTATTAACATTGTACCAGAGAACTTGGCAGCTTTTGTGACATTACCGTTATTGTATGGCTTAAACTCTCACAGTCTCCACAACCCATATACTTAACTGGCTCTCCAGCATCACTTCTTTTCTTTTTAATCTAGGATAAAAAAAGTCATTATTATCTTCGAGTAAAGGCTTGACCGCCCAGGAATGGGAGACCAGTACCAATTAAGCCTCATAATTGGTCTCAGAGAAAGATACTGGTATTCAGTGATTCTGAAAACCTTTAGAGTAAATGAGCGGCCCAAAACAGCACATCCTTGCAGTCGTAATGCAACCTCTTTGCAGAGACTTCTCATGAAATGCTGAAGCTGAAAACAGCAAAGCAGGCAATGAAAGAAAGGTCATATGCAAGACAGAAAGGTTATCTTGGTAATGGCGCACAGACATCATCCGTATTCTGGAATCTCACACCCCAGTTTACATCAGCACCAATAGATTTGCTCTCCTGAAATGCAGAGAAGAACATATGCATAAGCTTCACAATGATTAAAGGTGCAGAAAGTTGGAAATATTTTTAGATAGCTTGTATCTTTTATTAGATGAGTAAATAGTATCCAGCTACAAACTATTACCTCTTTAATGTGGTAAGAGAACAATTTTTTTGGGTGATGGGGGAGGGATAAAATTATCTTTTATTAATAAGAATTTAACGAGTACATGAATCGTTATAGTCCATAAAAGAAGTAAGATGGTCAACTACCAGGCTGCATACTACTGAGTCTTTTGACTAAATTCCTAATCAAAGTTATGGGATTCATGTGGGCCTCATAGCTAAATATGGCCTCTGGGCTCTGCCACGGTCCTGCCCTGGTCGAGCCCGGCACAATCAAGAGATCCCATCCATAAGTAAGGAAGAGCAACCCCATGATGGCATTATTTGGGGATTCCGTATTTCCCCTAAAAAACAATAGACCATTTAAATACCCTCATGGGTATCGGTTAATAAGACACTGCTCCCTTGTTGATAGTCCTATGCAAGTTGCATTTAAATTAGCACATGCTTTTGGTCAAACAATCCTACATGAATGTCCGCCTTCAAGCCTATTGCAATGAAGCCCTTCCTTGAGTCTGCTGTCATGGCGGTCTCCCGTGGGGGAATTTCCGATGAGAGCATGTTTTAGAGGCTCAGCAACATCGGCAATTTCTGCAGAGGAGAAGACTTCCCTAGTTGAAGCCCATTATATTGAAGCAAAGGATTTCTGCAGCGGCTCAGGAGTTATGGGGCAGGAAGGGAGGAGGTCCAGCGGCTTGAGCCGGCAGGGTGGTCGGAAGGGCCATTGAAAATTCTGGCGGGAAGAATTGTAGAGATTTGGTGGGAAAAATTCCTAGAGAGAGAATGATTTACCAAGTTGAAAATCCGGGTACATGCCGAACAAATCACTATGGTCCAAATTGTATTGGGATCAATCTTATCTTAGTTAATAAAAAATTCAGTTCCAGGATGAGATTGATCTACAATTCGGGACCATAACCTTAAAAATGTATCTTACTAAGTTTTCAAATGTTTTTAGCAAGAGGACCAATTAATATAGCATTAAAAATCAAAAGATTCCTCAAGAAGAGACTATCTGATCACATTATCAAGTTATTGGCTGATGCAATTGCATCCTTCAAGGAAAAGAAAGCATGGAAAAGCAAACGACGGAACATGTGAAACAGATTAGGCAAGAATATAGGTCTGAGTTGATTTAGAGGTTATTTGATCAGTTTGTTAATATATTTTTCTAAGCAAAGCACATGTTCTTTTTGCTACTGACCCCAAATGCGTAGAAAACATATTGAAAGGATTATTATTTAACACATTGTCATCCAAATCTATCAAAGTGCCTTATAAATTGTAAGGAATACGCTTTATCTAAAAATAAGATCACTATGTAGGACTAATACACTAGTTAGCGATGTTTGAAAGACTGACGACAGAGTGTGAAACGGGTCAACGAAAAAATTGTCCACCTACCTGAATCAAACCCACCATTCGGTTGTCGATTCCTCTACTATAATTCCACAACATCTCTCCAGTTTTCGTTCCAAAGTACTTCTGAAGGGATTCCTGGTCGTGGCTAACTGTGTCAGGTCAACAGGAAAGAGGAGTAATAATTTATTTTTCAGTACAATTTGTAACCATACTATATAACATACCTTGCTGATTGCGCGCAACTGCCCACAAGTCTTAATCTCTTTATTCTCCAGTTTCGTTTCCAAAACATGTCCAATACCAGGAAGCACCTTCACCGGGAGTTTGCGCAGATAATTATCAACCTGGCATATCAACAACACAAGGTCAAGTGATAACTGAAAAAATGGAACACAAACAATGTTATCGATTTCTTGAAGATCCAGAAAGGTCACTGAAATCAAGACTTTTAGAAGATCTTCTGAAGTAGCGTCAAGTAAACAAAGCAAGTTGTCGACGCTTGATACGTGTACAAATACCTCTTCAGGCGGAATGTAGCACTGGCCATCTGGTTTGGCGCTTTTGGTAGCAAGCCGGGCCATAAGCATATTTCCTGCGATTCCTGCACTAGCAGTACACCCTGTACTTTCTAAAATTTCCTTTCTTATTACCGAGGCTATGAGCTGAGGCTCTACCATTCCCAAGTCGGAGATATCTAAAAATGCTTCATCGCAGCTTACTGCCTACATCAAGAACTATTATTTCTAAAACCACAACTCCGGTAAAATTTATCTCTTTAAACAAATTCTTAAATCCATACTTGCAGTTTATTGCAATGCTTGTGCAAAATGTCATAGAATTGATCTGCGACCTGGAAATGGATAAAATCATATATCACGATCACTCATGCAAGGGAAGAGCTAAAGTTTCATAATCCAATAGAATGACAAACTGAGGCGAAGATGTATATAACCTTCTCATAAGCTCCGAAATCATAAGGAACAATTATAAGATGAGGGCATCGGATCTTGGCATCTTTAACAAACATTCCCGCTTTTACCCCTGGTAGCAAGAAAGTTATGAACTAAAGAGTTTATAAAGATAATATATTAACAGAACTGAGGTCAAGGCCCACCATAGTTTCTAGCAGGATAATTGGCAGATGAAATTTCAGCAGTACCACGAGGGTTATCTGAATGACAAACAGCAACAGGTTTGCCAAGTAGTTCAGGTTTGTTTCTGATGACCACCGAAACAAAGAAGCAATCCTGGAATCGTTTCCAAATGTCAGTTAATAGATTCTAAATTAATTCACTGGTTAACCTTAGTAGCTACTACGTGTCCACATACCATATCTATGTGTATCACAGTTTTCGCTTTCATCAGAGTCGTCTTAAGAAAAGTGCTTCTGGACACGCTAAATGATCCCGGAAAACGTTTACGATATCGGTTCCTCCAGGTACCAATAAAATGTAACCTAGACCTCTGAAAGTGATCACCAAGATACCATCATTTCAGATAAGTTTTATATATATCATAGAAATGGCCAACCAGAATGTCTTCAAGAAAGCAGGAAACATAATAAATAAATAAAGTTGGAAAAGTCAGGCATGTAAGTTGCTAAAAATAAAATCAAACGTAAATAACTACAAAGAACAATTGCATATTATTAAGAAGGATTTTGTTAGCATGAACTCATTCCTCAATCTGATCACATAATCAATGAGCAGGAAAATTTTTACTCAATCAACTGCAGCAGCGAATAAGAAGTACAAGTTATATGCTAATCTCACCTTAAAATAATTTTCAACAAAATTCGGATCAGAAAGTGTTGAGTGGGGTCGGTTTGAAGATAAAATGACCTTTGAGCTTGAAGCTTCTTCAGAATTGCAATTACCAAGGTCATTATTGCAAAAGGAAGCAGAACGGGGGCATAAAACAAGTTTACTCTCACAATCAGAAGTTTCCACATCCAAAGGAGAGCATCCACCCATCTCAGCCACTTTCAGCTCACAGGAACTTTCTACACTGCATGCTGGCTCTACATCACTCACTTGATTGATTTTAACCTGCGTAAGGTCATTAATTTCTTGAATAAGCATGCCTGATTTCTCCGAAGATGCAGAGTCCTCAGATGGACAAGATATATCCATGGCCACAGATTGATCGTTAATTTTTTGCACTTCTTTGCCATCAACTACGAAATTCGCAGCCTCTGATGCTCCATTGGCTTTTAAAGAGAAGAAGGCAGAAACCTTTGGTTGGTTATCCTTTTCCGGAGTAAGTTTATCAAGCTGATAAGGAATCCCTGGGAAAAGAAATAAGGGTAGATGGGGGGGGCCATTTTAGTTAAAAAAAACATACAATTTTACTTGGTTTTGAAAATTAAATAATCAGCATAAGAACAAAATGAAAATAAAAAGTATATAAAGGGATGTGTAATATAATAGTTCTTGGACATAAAAATTAGTTTGCAATGACAAGGAGGAAACCAAAAAATGTGCTAAAAAATTTTAGTTACTGCACTTTCATCGTGTACATTGCTAACATACAAAACATCAATTTAAACCTTCCCCGTGTTCATCATTCTAGGAAGAGATATCAAACTAAAAGTATACCTTTCTATTTAACACTTACAGCTAAGAAGTTTATTTGCATTCACAGACTCCATTATCCAATCAGGCTTCACTACAGGAAGTCCACCACTGAAGGCCCTAAATTGTTGACAAAACAACCAGAAATTAATCTAAGGCGAACATAAGGGAAAAGAAGAAATAGGAAAGATATTACATTATTACGACTAAAAATCTTCAAACATGATAACACAAAACCTCAAATTCTTGATTTTACTGTCGGGCAGATTACTGCAGATTACATGGGTCACGCGATGCCTCGAGAAATAATTTTCAAAACGTCCTCCATACTTCAACATATATCCTTTAAGTTCCTGGAAATTCATGACCGTTTCTTCAATGCTCAACAAGATACGACAATAATTTTTTCATAAGCAATGTTGCTACATACTGAGAAACTAGAGAGAGCAGAAAATACAAAAGTCAACACAACCTGATTTGAAGGGATAGTATATCCATCAACGAAGATTGTAACGCCACGAAATATAGGTGTCCCAGAACTAGATGTACTATTCGAAGAGCTTGAAGCAGCTGTATCAAACTGTTCACGGAGTTTCTGATTCTTTATGGCCATGTAACTGAAAAAAGCACGCAGATAGACGATAAAGAATTGGATTAGCAAATACGAGCATAAGCAGTTACCCATAGGATTGAAATATTCGCCAACAGATAGGGCATATGACTGTATACATGATTCTTACAATATAATACAATCGGATATTCAACAGTAAACAACCAATAACAAACCTTCCAAAATCTGGGAATGGCGAATTCCGAAAGGCGGATCTCGATGCTGATTGCGAATTCGCGCCCCAAGCCATTCCAAGTGTTTTCTGAGTGGTCATCTTCTGCTTCTTGGAGCTTTTGCCATCAGTTGTGGATGAGGAAGGGTCCGAAGAAATTGCTTTGAAACTCCTCGATTTCGAATTCATACCAAGTGAAGTACAGGAATCAGTGAGCTAATAACCGAAACTAGCGCGAAATTTTCAAAAAGGGTTTCTTTGGTAGACAAACGAGGTCGGGATCTAAAAAAGGGAAAGATTTTTTTTTGTCCAAATTAGGGTTTTAAATTAAATTTGTGCCATAAAATAACTTTTCTATATGTAGCCAGCATTTGGGGTCTAGCGAGCTTACAATGTAAAAAAAAAATTGTATAGCGTGCACTATTTTTGTGGTGTTGCGTGATTGGTGTAGCAGGTGGGTCGGTATTTAATATTTTTTACAGACCCGCTGATCGGCCAATCCTGCAGTGCCACGAGGGCACTGCACACTATACAATTCTTTTACCATTGTATACTCCCCAAATCTCGGAGTTGGTGGAATATGCGGTGCTTGCGGTTCTTCCCTTACGGTGCCGTTTGGGAATAACTGTCCCAACTTATTTATTAATTCAACTTTTAATAAATAAAATATATTAAATTAAAAGTTATATAGCTTCTCCAATTAAATTATATAATGTAGGGTTTATAAAAATAGAGTTTTTGATTTTTACGGCGTCGCAATAATTATTTTAAAAAATATAGCATTTAGCCCTTTGGCTTATAAAATAAGGTTTTAGATTTTTACGACGGCAAAGCCGCCGTAATATTAATTTTGAAAAATATAGCATTTAGCCATTGGGTTTATAGCATAGGATTTTAGATATTTACGGAGGCGAAGCCGCCGTAATATTAATTTTAAAAAATATAGCATTTAACTCTTGAGTTTATATAATAGGGTTTTAGATTTTTACAGCGGTTTCACCATCGTAATATTAATTTTAAAAAATATAGCATTTAACCCTTGAATTTATAGGATAGGGTTTTAGATCGTCGCCGTAATATTAATTTCGAAAAATATAACATTTAGCCCTTGGGTTTATGAATTTTTTTGTAAAACCGAATTAATTGTGCCGAATAAACTCTTCTGATAATCTGACGGCCAAGATCAAACCACTTTAAGTGATCTGGCGGGTCCCACAAATATTTTTTTGCCGAAAATGTAAGCGCCTAGGGAGTGGATGTAAGAGATGCGCGGGCGGCGCCGAGGGATATCGCAGCCCTCGTCTCTCATTTCAATGCAGTCTTCCTTGTCTCCATCGTGAGCCCTCGT
>JAOYMZ010008652.1:0-21816 GCA_025802335.1 Pinguicula primuliflora
GTGGAATTGAACTAATTGTATTAATATTTATGAATTTTACCACCATCCTTTCCATATTATATTCTTTGATATTATCTTGCTATTGCATTGAGCTCTCAGAACCGTGCTCTGAGGGCACGTGCATATCCTAGTTTTTTAAAACGTTGAGCTACTTCAGTTGTTTTTTTGTTAAGCAAATTTTTATTCACACAAAATTCTTACATAACTACAAACCCCATACTACAAGTTCATCGGCTTCGCCCTCAGTTTTTGCCCTCAAGTCATTTCCCGCCACAAGGATCGCCCGTTGATGGAATTGAACACATCGTTAGAATCCTTATACATTGAATTGCATATGTTCAAGTTTTGGTTATATTCCGACGACGTTATCACTGTTTAACGGAGAGTTCATATTTCCCCTTGGGTTAAGTAGTCCTAAATAGGGTTTTAGAAAATTCCGGCGACGAACCATGTACATATGCAATTCAATGTATAAGGATTCTAACGATGTGCTCAATTCCATCAACGGGCGATCCTAGTGGCGGGAAATGACTTGAGGGCAAAAACTGAGGGCAAAAACTGAGGGCGACGGAGCCTTCCCGATATCCTTATATATTTGATTAATTTGAGCAGCGACATACAATTTTGGTTTACATCAACATGGGTTGGATCAGTGACGAACTGTGATTGGAGTTTGTGCAGCTCCATGAAGTGGGTGTGCAGGAAAGGGTGTGTGCAGCTCCATAATGTTAATTTAGCATTGTTCCACTATAGCATTGAACCTCAAAACCGTGCTCTGAGGGTTGTTTAGATATTGGGATCTTAATCGAGTAATGGGACCTACGAATAGGGTGTCTCGGATTTCTTCAGCATGATTACTATACTGAGGTTGGTGTTTCTTTCGACGACCTATCTTGTTGTTGGGTGTGGACTCAAGAGGAGAACACAACTCTTGTACTCAAAAAAGGGGGAGCACAACACCTTGTAAATAAAAGAGAAGCTATTTCATTCATATTTTTGTCTGTACACGTGCTGCTCTTTGAATAGCAAAGGAACGGAAAAACAATAACTGAAACCAAATGAAATGTCTAGGGTCGATTACTGTCGGATCTGCAATATATAAACCGAAATTAGTGGATCTTTCTAACAATTTCCGAACAAAAATGAGCAAAATAACAGAATCTATAAAAAATAGAATGTTGAGTTCGAGTCTTTGATATGTAGCTCCAAATCAAGTTCTTGAAGGCACTAAGGAAACGATATGGCCAAAGATCAACAACAGACCTCAGTTATACTCAAAACCGATGGCAACAGTGGCTGATAAACGGAGAGATAACGAGCCAAAACAACCAATGGAGAGACATTTCACTCAAGAGAGGGCCAACAAACTCACGAGACAGCAGATTGCCAAACAATTCTCACGAGATGAGAGAATCACAATAGATTAGAGATAATGAGAGTAAACCGAGAGAGACCTCTGCCAAAAGAGACAAGAATTATGTGGTATGGTTTCTCAAGTAAACTATTTATGCCATGGTCCAAGAAGTCTCACTGGGCTGGGCTACCATAGTCACACGGGCGAGATGAGATCATGCGCTCAAACTTTTGATAATGGGTCGTCCCTATACGAATCTAACAGTGGCCCAAGTAGTATATATATATAAATATAAAACTTGGCCCATCATGTTGATTCCGAATTTTGGGTTGCGTATTTAATTTAGGGCTCTATGACAGTATGGGCCAAAACATTAATTCTATTTTAGCCCGAAAACTGGTCATTACTCCAAATTTCTCAATGTGCTTGTGTGTAAGGCTTTAAAATAAAAATACAGTGTTTGTGTGCTATGTAAAATTAAAATAGGATAAATACACTCCCTTTTCGGACCTCATTTAGGCTTATGTGAATGGGCCTTGACTTGGGCCGAATCATGGATTGGATCATGGGCCCATTTCCAACAATCTCCTCTTTGGGCTCATGACAGCTCAACTTCTATTTCCAGCAATAAAGGATTAGTGCAGAACAGAGTGCAGAACAAAATGCAGAACAGAATGTAGTATAGCACATGCTTGAGTTGATTCTAACTATGTATCTTATCCCTACTTCTCAAATTTATGCTTTAAGAGTTCTTAAGACAGATTATAACAGTATGTAGGACATAACACATTTCCCTAAAGCCTATAATCTCATAAAAATCCATAAGTATAACACAAATCACAACCTATTAGATCAGATAGAGCTAGCAGAACATTTTAGAATAGCAAGAATCATGCATTAACTCTACTCATGCCAATATGCTCTAAACTATATTGAAACTTCAAATGTGTCACTATTTTCATACCCATATCTGCAAAATTTAAGTTTGTATCTATTTTCTCAAGCAAAATCAACTTTTCAGCAACTATATCCCTAATGAAATGTAACTTTACATCTATATGCTTAGTCATTTCATGGAAAACATGATTTTTACTAAGATGAATAGCCGATTGACTATCAGAATAAATAGCCCCTACTTCATTTAATATTCCACATTCACTTAACAAACCATTTAACTACATATATTCTTTAAAACAGTCAGTTAAAGCAATATATTCAGATTCAGTATTAGATAAAGCAACTATATGTTGTAATTGAGACTTCTAACTTATAAAATTACCTCCTAATAAGAATTGATAACAAGTAGTTGATTTCCGAGAGTCATAATCACCAGTAAAGTCTGAATCCACATAACCATATAGATTTAAGTTCTCAAAATTTCTTTTAAACAGAAGGCCTAAATCATATGTTCCCTTTAAGTACCTTAACACCCATTTTAAAGCTGCCAAATGTTCTAATCCAATATTAGACATAAATCTATTAAGAAAAGAAACAGCAAATGACAAATCAGGTCTAGTACTTACCATAACAAACATCAAGGAACCTAAAACATTTGAATAAGGGACATTTTCCATTTCTAAAGTTTCAGAAGGAGTATTCAGACATTGTGACTTACTGAGCTTAAAATGTAAAGCTAATGGAATAAAAGCACTTTTCACATATTCAAAACCAAACTTCTTCAAAATTTTCTTTACATAGTTTGTTTGATGTAACTTCAAAACTCCATTTCTCCTATCCCCATCTATTTCTATTCCTAAAATCTTTCTTGCTTCACCTAAATTTTTCATTTCAAATTCGGATGTTAGTTTCAACTTCAAATAATTAATCAAAGTTCTATATTTGCTAATCACAAGCATGTCATCAACATAGAGTAACAAATAGACAACAACTTCACCTTTTATCAAAAAAAAAAATATAACCAAGTGTCATATTGACTTCTCACAAACCCCAAATTAACAACAAATGAATCAAAACTCTTATACCATTTTCTAGGTGCTTGTTTAGGGCCATATAATGATTTTTTCAGTAGGCAAACATAATCTGATTTTGTTTTATCAACATATCCTAAAGATTGTTCCATATATATTTCTTCATCTAGGTCACCATATAAAAATGCAGTCTTAACATCTAGTTAATCACATTCAAGATCATACCAAGCTACAAGAGTAAGCAATATGCGGATATTACAAGAGTAAGTAAGAAGCATAGTTTTAAATTTAACAATGTGAGCAAATATTTCAATAAAATCTTTCTTTCCTTTGACTATATCCATTAGTTACAAGTTTAGCTTTATATCTAACACTTTCAGTTTCTGAATTTCCTTCTTTAACTTTATAAATCCATTTACAACCAATCAGCTTCCTATCTTTAGGTTTAGGAACCAGAATCCAAGTTTTATTTGCATCTAGAGACCTAATTTCATCATCCATTTCTAACCTCCATTTATTTGAATTAGAACATCTAATAGCTTCCAAATAATACTCTGGTTCATAAAACATCAATTGCCACCCTATCACAAACGCATAGTCAATTATCTCAGCATAATTTGCATACTTCAAATTAGGTTTCCTAACCCTCTTCTCCCAATCTCTAGTTAACTCATAGTTCACCAAAGATGGATCATTTGGCTGATCTAAAATCCTAGCTGGGGATACATTTTCTTCTACATTTTCAGGCACTATATTAGGAATAATAGTATCACAATCAGCTTGAGGTGAAATAGATTTTGAGTTAGAACCATTTCCACCTTAATTTGAGAAGTGGGTTGATGCTCCACCTCAATTGAAGCATTCAAAGAAGTTTCCTTATCAAGTGAAATTCTTCTAACATGTTTTTCTAAGAAATCAGATTCAGCCATAGGCATATCTTTATTCATGCAAGGGAAATCAGATTCGTTAAAGATAACATCCCTACTAATTAACACTTTCATGTCTGATATTAATTTATCCCACAGTCTATAACCCTTAACCTGTTCTTGATAACAAAGAAAAACACACTTTACTGATCTAGGATCTAACTTTACTAGTTTATTATGCACATAAGCCTCACACCCAAAGATTTTCAAATTCTCTAACTTCACATAAGTACCATACCAAATAAATTCAGGACAGTCATATGCTATAGATCTAGAAGAGCTTCTATTAATAAAAAATGCAGCAGTGTATAAAGGTTCTCCACAAAAAATTTTAGCCATACCCGAATAGATAACATGCACCTAACCTTTTCCAATAAAGTTCTATTCATTCTTTTAGCTACACCATTTTGTTGTGTAGTATATCTAACTATGTGGTGTCTAGTAATACCATGTAAGGTGCAGAAATTATCAAAAATAGGATTGCAAAACTCTAAACCATTATCTGTTCTAAGATATTTAATCTTATTCTCCTTCTGATTTCTATCAAGGTTTTCTAATCTTTGAATCTAAGAAAAGCTACATCTTTAGTTTTTAAAAGAAACACCCAAACTTTCCTACTAAAATCATCAATTATAAATAAAAAATATCTCCCTCCGCGATGTGTGGGCTCGGATGTGGGCCCCTACAAGTCAGAACGAATATAATCTAAACACTGTTTAGATTTATGAACACCTTTAGGGAACTTAATCCTATGTTGTTTACCATAAATGGAAGATTAAAAAAATCTCAGATTTCCTAACCTCTGACTTCCCAACAAACCTTTTGCATGCAATCTACCTAGATTTTTTTCACTCATGTGTCCTAATCTCAAATGCCACAACTTAGCCAAATTCAAATCAATAACATCCAAGGCACCAGCACACACTATTTTTCCATTCAAATAATATAGTCTATTTTTTTGAAGACTAGTTAAAACTACACTCTTATGTTTAAAAACAGTAAGCACTTCATTTCTAGCCACATAATTACATCCATTTTCTTCTAAAATTCCTAAAGAAATTAAATGTCTTTTCAGTTTAGGAATATATCTTACATTAGTCAACCTAATTCTTGTATCATTACTTAACAACAAACAAATAGAACCCGTTCCTTTAATACTGCACATATTATCATTTCCCGTAGTTGCTAAATCATTTTTACTTAGAAAATTGTGGCGTCCATCTTCAGGTATACATTGTTTCCGAATAGGAATAACCCCTATAGATATTCATTGATGAATCCACGTAAGCCTTTCTTGAATTTCTATATTTTGTCATTAGGCTAGTATATCTATTTTTTTACACTTGCCCGTGTACTATGAATCAATTGTAAGTTGTATTCATACCGAAAGTGGATAGAAATGGAGATTCTTCATCTACTATCACAATATAGTGTTAGTGGATATTAATTGAGTCTTATTAGCAGTGTATAGACACAAATAATGGAGATTGCAATTCTCAAATATATGTGTATGTATTTTATAGGTATTTCGCAGGAATTGTCTCAAATGGAATCTATTCAATCTACAAATTCTCCTTCATTGCCAGAGACAAATATAGTTGGAAGTTGTTTTGACAATCTCATCATGTTGTCACCTGAAAAGGTCTGAGCCGCAAAGGACGACCGCCATGTCGTCGCTTGCAAGGTGTTGTTGAGAAAATCATTAAGAAAAAAAGAGTCCCCAAAAAGACGATCACCAACAAGAAAGTGAAGGTAACTACCGCAAATGCAAGTACGAAGTCGAGTCTTTCCCGAGTGCTGGCTTAGTTGTTTGTGTCCCATAGCGGATAACCTTACAAGAAGGGGAATTGTGGCCGATGGAAATGCATAGAAGCCTGAAGTTGGAGAAGGAACGATGGCTCTGAGCGAAAACCGGGGCAAGCCAAATGGAATAGCCCGAAAAGAACTAGAAGGTTTTCTGAATATATTTTACCGATTTTTTATTAATATTTTGCAATGTCAGGATGTTGATGCAGTTACAGTTAACCACATATATGAAGCACAAGAGAGTATTTTTAACTTTAATGTAAGTTTCATGATCCTTTTGTGTGCTTCTTGCTAAAGTTATTTATATTTTTCTACCATTTAAATGCAGAGTCAACCAAGTATAATGGGACAATCAATGTCGCCAACCATGATCTATACACCTTCTGGTATCAATTCTTATATGCAGTTACTTACATATCATTCTAATGCCCAAAAATCCAATGAAGAGTTTCAAATTCAATGAAGTTTATGTTGTGGAACGAAGTACTGTTTGGTTGTTATTGAAATATTTATTCGTGGTTATTGAAGTACTATATTGAACTATGATTTTTGAACTATGGTTAGTAGTTATTAAACTATGATTATTGAACTATTGTTTAGTAATACTGTATTGCAAATGTACTGATGTTTAGTAATTTTGTATTGCAAATGTACTGCTGCGGATTTCTACTTTTTGTTGGAAAATTGGCAGAAATCAATTTAACCGAATAAACATATAGGCAATTCAATGTTTCCTTGCATGATTGGTTCTCTCAACCCTTTCAAAAAGAAGTTCTAGGACACAATACTAAGGATGATTGACCAAAAATTATTATCCATGCATTTCACCAACAGCAATACCAGCACAATTGTAGTTTCAATGGCAATGTAATTGGAGTTATTCCGATAGCTGCACAATTTTAGTTGTTTCACCAACTACAATAGTAGTACAATTTTGACTGGAACATAATAATATCACAATTGTAGTTGTTTCAAAGCTATACACGAATCAAGGATCAAGAATCATTATGTTATCCAAATGAATTGCAATTTCAATGTAGATGTTTTGTCTGGAATATCCATATGAATCCTTCATCAGCCATGCTGCTTGCAATTGTGAGGAAAGTAGAGATGATAGTTCCATGAACCAATGACCAGTAGACCAACTTAGGTTGCATTCTTTTGGTTCAATTTCCCCTTCTACCACCTACAATATGGAAATACAGGATTGAAAGTTTAAGCTTTTTGAGAATGAAGTAAAAAAGGACAGAAGTGAGACCAAGAAAGTTTCGAATCAAAGTAATACGACGAAAACAAACCAAATAAAAGATGATAATTCATTAGAATATAATCATCATGATCATTCTATCACATAATCAAGCAAAAACATCCAAAACAATCAACTAGCCAGAGTCACCGATATCGAGAAAATTCAAACTTGATCTATGGCTTGACAGACTCTGTAATTTTCCAAGCTTGGGAGACAGGGAAGAAGGTTGAGCTGTGGCTTGATGGTCCGAGATGGACTCCAATTGCAATTTTCCAAGCTTGGGCGACAGGGAAGAAGGTTAAGCTGCGGCTCGAAGACGGACTTGGGCGACAGTGAAGAAGCTTGAGTTGCGGCGGACTCCAATTCCAATTTTCCAAGGGAAGAAGCTTGAGGTGCGGCTCGATAGTCAGAGTCCAGTTAAAACCCTTTCAGCGGATGATTATTTTAGTGTTGACGGAGAATTTGTTCACGCCTATTCAGAATTTCTTCCGTTAGTTTCGAAGGAACGAACGACGTCGTTTGAATGGCATACAGAAAGTTGTTTAAAAATTTGGTGTATGCATAGCATTTCCGTTTTACTTATATCCAAAAACTCAAACCATTCCAAGTTAGGAGAATATGATAAGTACACCCGAAATCTAGTACCCATTCATTCAAATTTCCTGAATCCGAGACAATTAAAACAAAGTCAACCTCCTTTTTAGTTTCAAAAACATTTTCACTTTGTTCCTTTACTTCTGAAGTTTTTAAAACAGTCAAAATTTTTTCAAAATCAGACATAGTTTGATTAACTACAACACTTTGAGTTATAAGAAAGTCACTAAACTTATCACATTCAGACATAAATGCTTCTAATGCTTCATTATCATATTCAGAACTTTCTTGTTGAGTTTCTGTTTCTTTCAGTTTTGTACAAACATGGTTATCTTCTACTAGATAAACAGAATCATGCTTAAAAGGATTATTTGAAACATTAGATTGATTCCTAGAATCAAAATTCACATTCCCTATTTCCAGCCCCACGTGCCAAGTTGTGTCGCCTGGTGTAGACAAGTGGGAAGTCTTGGAGAGTCTCAACATCACCCTCCCCATTCACCGCACTCTTGTCCTCAAGAGTGAGCATGGGATAAACTTGTTGCAAGTGACTCATGTCTTCCCAAGTCATATCGGAAATTGGAAGACCAGCCCTATGAACCTAAAATTGTTTCTTGCCCTGATACATACGGCTGTCCAGAATGTCTAGAGGTCTTGGCTGAGGCAGACCTTCAAAAACCGTAGGGAGAGAGGGTGAAGCAGGCGGGTCTCCACGAAACAGTTTGAGGCGCGACACATGAAAGACAGGGTGAATGTGAACCTCCGGAGGTAAACATAACTTGTAAGCAACATCACCAATTTTCTCCTAATCTGGAAGGGTCCATAATAACCTGGCTGCAACTTCTTTGTATGTTTGTTGCCAAGAGAAATATGCCGTTTAAGCCGAAGTTTCATCCACACCCAAGCCCCCACCTCAAAGTTAACATCGCAATGGACCAAATCATATCGTTGTTTCATAAGTTTTGGGAATGAAGGAGGCATTCCCGTAAATCAGCTAGGAATTCATGACATTCCCGAAGAGCAATATCCACCATAGGAAGTCAGGCCACACCGGAAGCATAATCTAGTAGGCGAGGAGGAGGTCACCCATAAACAACTTCATATGGGCAAGTGCGTAAGGCGGTGTGGAAACTGGTGTTGTAACAATATTCAACCCAAGTTAGCCAGTCCGTCCACTTACTCGGGTTGTCACCCATGAAACATCGGAGATACACCTGAATCACACGATTGACCACCTCGGTTTGGCCATCAATTGTGGGTGGTATGTCGATGTAAACTACAGGGACGTATCACAAGACAAAAGAGTTCTTGCCAAAAGGTGCTCGTGAATATAGTGTCGCGATCAGAAACTATTGTCACCGGGATTCTGTGAAGTGGAATATGTTATCAAAAAAAGTTTGGGCCACGGACATGGCAGTATAAGGATGTTTGAGGGGGACAAAATGTGCAATTTTTGCAAAATCGATCAACCACCACCAACAAGACGGATTTACCATGAGATGGGGGCACACACATATTTAGTATATATTCATATATGTGGGATTCACATATCCATGCAATCTATTATGGGATTCAGATATCCATGCAATCTAAGGGATTCAGATATCCCTACAATCACAATGCCAAGAACACTTCCGCCACTATATAACCTTGTTACATATAGAGACTAGGATCAGTTAGCCGTGGCATGGGAATTGCAACAAGTGGGTTTTTCTTCTTCAATACAAACCCATATTTGTCAGACAAGTCCAGTTCATGTCCCGCCGGCAAACTCCACTCAAACGAATGAACCATGGATGCAAATGCATGCATAAATGTTCTCTCAGCCATCGATGCTCCAACACACATCCTTCGTCCTGATCCAAAAGGTATGTAAGTGAAATCCATTCCATTATAGTCCCACTTGCCATGTTCAAATCGTTCGGGACAAAACTCCAGAGGCTTCTCCCAAAGAGAAGCATCACGATGGATCGCCCATACATTGATTAGGATGCGAGCATCTTTCGGGATCCTGTAACCAGCAATGTTGCATGCAGCACCGGCCAGACGAGGGGCAAGGAGAGGGACAGCTGGATGCAAACGCAACGTTTCTTTCATAACGCAATATAAGTACGGAAGCTTGCTTATATGGTTGTCCTCTACTACCTCTGCCTTTCCAACTACTGCATCAAGTTCTTGTTGAACCCTTTGGAGAACCTCGGGTTTGTTCATCATCTGAACCAAAGCAAACTCCACAATGCTAGATGTGGTGTCGGTTCCGGGAAGAACCATATCCTGTGTACCCAAATCATTAAAAAAAATTATAGTAATAAGTTTATGTATAAATTTAGGATAATGCTAGCTGTCAATACAGCTAGCACCATGCCTGTATGGATCAGTCTAGGTTAGTGCAAATTTCGATTAATCACCGTAGAATGGGGATTTTAAATTAGAAACAAAGAAGACGAATAATTACAATGTTCAACAGACGGTGACATTCATTTCTGGTATATTGGTAGGGTTTAGGGTTATTATAGGGTTTTGGGTTTATTTAGGATTTTGGGTCTATAGATTTTAGGGTTCAGGTTTGGGTTTAGGTTTTTTTAGGATAGGGTTTTTTTTTTCGGCGGTGAAATTGTCGTAATATTAATCACTATTCTTTATTTGGGTTTAGGGTTATTTTAGGGTTTATTTAGAGTTTAGAGTCTATAGGTTTTAGGGTTTGGGATTTATTTCGGGTTTAGGATTTATAGGGTAGGGTTTTATTTTGTAGGCGGCGAAGCCGCCGTAGTGTTAATCACCATTTTATATTAGGTTTATTAAGATTTAGGGTTTATTTAGGGTTTAGGGTCTATAGATTTTAGGGTTTATAGGGTAGGATTTATTTTTTCGAAGCCACCGTCATATTGATCACTATTTTTTATTAGTGTTTAGGTGTTTTTGTTTTTATAGAAAATATTTTTTTGGGCTTGTCCATACAGGTATTTCCGTACCTGTATGAACATGTAGCACTCCCCATAAATTTAACAAACACTAACGTGCTTAAGGGTAATAAAATATTATGCACCAAAAAAATGACACACAAAACAATATGAAAACCTTTTACTGGTAAAAAAAATCCTTGTGTCAAGATGATTCCATAATCAATCTCAGATTTAGATTTCGGTCATCGAAATGTCGTTTAGCTTGGATTATTTTTTTGCAATTTAACTCTTATCTTATAAAGAATTTTTTTTAGCGAAGTACCAAAACTAAAATTCGTAATCAGTTCTGAAATTATTTGGGCGCTAAACTTTTGAAACCTGTGAGGAAATTTTAATGTTGACAATAAAAAGTTGGCGAAATTAAAAATACACATAATTTTGTATCACACAAATTATGTATATTAGCATTTAGTCATTTGTATTTGTTAGGTATTTTGGAAGTTATCTACCAAAAAAAAAATGTTAGCTACCAAACTTATAAGGAAAATATGAGCTAATTTTATTAAAATCTTGAGCTTAAAATTGATTGAAGCACTACATTTCTTATAAGTTGGTTGGTTTATTTTCTTGTCACACTCCACTTCAAGTCAAATTAAATAAAGCTATGTTTGCAAGTTCTACTGAAAAATTAAGGCGGTAACAATTTTGTAATTACTTAAAAATTTACTTTTAAGATAATATTGTCTATATACAAATTTATAATACCAAAATATCCATATTCAAACACAAGGCAGGCACGTTTATCGAGAAAAACTCTTCCGACCAAATTCAAACTCAATCCGACCAAATCTAGCCGGAATTAATGGCGGAAAAGAGCATTTTCACCCGGTCCCAAGTCAGCGAGTAAGATTCTTTTGCATTAAGTGGCAAAAAAATATTTGCCGGTCCCAATTCTACATTTATCTGAAAAAATATGTATTGAGTGGTGGTAAGATTTCCAGTCCCAATTCTGCATTTGAGAAATCTGAAAGCTTTGAGTGGCGGGTCTGTACCCCACAACACCAAAAAGCCAACAGAAGAACATCCAACGAAAATGGGATAGTTCAGATAGCTCAGTAGCCCTACAAAATGCTTAAGCCAAAATCACCCACATAAACCCTTTCTATAGTCATACAAAAGGGGAGCCGTAGAATACGATGGTAGAAATTGCACCGGGGTCTCAGTCCCAAGGGACAAAACCCACTGTTAACACTAATACTGTTCAAAATCCTGCAGGTAGCGTGACTCATCCTCATTCTGAGGTTACTGTAACTGAAGCAGCACCGGAGGGGGTGGAAAACAAAGTCACAGAAACCCCCTGGACTTAGGTGGAGAATAGGCGGAATAAGCAAACAATGAGGCAAAATCAACAACCTCCAAAAGCACAACCAGCGGGCCTTCAAAACAGGAAGTTACCCCCTTTTATTGAAAAACTGAGATCGAATTCCACATCTTTCTTCATAACTAATTTCCATCCTTATTGGACAGAGGCGAATATGTGGGCGTTCTTTGGTGTACACGGTCGTGTGTTAGACACATATGCGCCTACTTGCCTGGAAATGCAAGGTAAACGTTATGGTTTCGTGAGATTTGAAAAAACAACAAATCCGAATTTATTGTTGCAGGCACTGAAGGGCTGTCGTGTGGGCACCACAGTGTTGTAAATCAATTTAGCAAGGAATCCAGGTGATGGAGTTAACGACAAACCTCAGAACAACTGGAAGGGAGTTTCCAATGGATTGAACAGCCAAAACCAGCGGAGGAAGTAGAGACAATTGAGTATACCCTTGTATCTGAGGACTTACTGTTGTTGGAAAAATGTCTGGTAGGTCTGCCTGCCCCTATGCTAGATCTTACCTCTATTCACAAAATATTAGACCAGAATGGATACCAGGGTAGTTCAGTGGTAAGACTTGAGGGGGGGGGGGGGAGAGATCCTGTTGAAGCTACATACTGAGGAAATTAAAATCAGAATTCTCAATGATAGTGTGGTTCAGGAATTATTGTGTGTCTGTAATCTCAGACCGTGGAGAGTAGTAAATGGTAAGCTGGTGAGAACAACATGGCTACGGGTAAAAGGCACTCCCCTACATTGTTGGAATGATAATTTCTTCAAAGAAGTGGTAGTGAGTTTGGGAGATGTTATTCAAATTGATGGGAGGACTAGTGATAAAATAGAGATGCTACATGGACGGATCTAGGTACTCACCAACTCGTGTGACACAATCCGAAAGCAAAAATGTATTGTTTCAGGAGCTGAGAGATTTGATATATAGATTGAGGAGGAAATGACTATGAATCCTCTCAAAAAAACCTAGAGATTTGGGAAGGGGGCTATGATGACTGAGTGGCCAGTTCTGGCTGAAGCTGCTAAAGTTGGGGGGAATATGAAAAAACGGATGTGCCTGCAGTTAACTCAGAGATAGCTTGCAGCTCTGGATTGAACAAGGTATCTGAATCCCTTGAATCAAGAATTCCAGATGAAGGATCAAGAAGGAATGTGGTAGGAAAAAGTGAAAATGAAACAAGTATGACTCCTGTGACTCTGGGGACTGATACACTGAAAATTCCAGCTGAGATAACCAGCTCACCATCACATGGTTAGAAACAAGACAAGGGGAGACATAGGGAAGAATGTCATGTTGCAGCCTCAGACAATCTAGTACTAGGACCCCTGTTACTTCGCACACAACATCAAGCATCTGGATTGGCCCTGAACAACGAAACTCAATGCTGTTTACCTGGAATGCAATCCTCTACAGTACTTAATCACAATGAACCCATCCACATCGCTAAAGAAGCAGGAAAAGAACTTGTGAAAGTCTAGGAAAGTTACGAATTGCCTTCAACAGCCAAGCCTAAGGTTCAGCAAGTTAAGGAGATCGACGGTTTCACTGCACTTCTAGCAATCCAGGACAAGAGAGTGTGCCTAAAAAGCAGTAGAAGGAACAGTGTCAGCAGAATACTGTCCTATGCTGAGGAGGGAGAACTTCAGTGCCAAGACACATCACCAAAAACTCCAGCTCCAACTCAGGAATCACATAATTCTAACCCATTTGGATTACAGTACTTGATCAACTAGACTCCAAGAACATTGACAAAAATTAGCAGGGGAAGCTATAACATTCATCACATGGAATATTCGGATGAGATTCTGAAAGGACAAACTTCCAACATTCAGAGAGCATCCACCCTTGATCCAACATTGCTATTGGCTATAATACAAAATATAGATCACTCAAAGGACGATGCAAGGCGAACATGTGATGTAATGCGCACACTGGGTGTGTCACAAATGGATCTGAAGAAGATATAATTGATCAGCTGAATGCCCTGGATAATGCAGCTCTAGCAAGGTATGAAGAGGCTAATGACAAGGTGCCTGCGACAAGGTTAGATCAAGAATAACGTACCTGCTGTCATACAACATCCGGGGGCTAGGCACAACCATCAAGAAAATAGATATTAGACATCTTATTCCAAGTAACCAAGTCGATTTCATAATGATACAAGAAACGAAGACTGAAGTATTCTCTGACAGACTGGCAAGAAAAATATGGCAAGGAGCATACTGTGACTGGCTACATAAAAGCTCAATAGGAAGAGCTGGAGGAATCCTATGTATGTGGCGTAAAGATATTTTTACTAGAGGGTTTTATTAGAGTCAGTGATAAGTGGGGAGAGAGACAGGTGGAAGTGCATTTTATAAATGTTTACGTCCCTGCTCCAGTCGAAGAAAAAATAGTGCTTTGTAGAAACATCATACAAGAAATGCAGAATGCACAAAATGGGAGGTGGTGTGTGACAGGCGACTTTAATGCAATCAGGAATTCAGAGGAGCGACTGGGCTTATCTCGTGCTTATCTCGGGCGAATGTCAGGGAGATGTTGGATTTTCATTTGTTTATTCTTGATGGTGAACTTGTTGATTTTCCTTTGCAGAAACGAAGTTACACATGTTATGCAGGGAGTGGTACAAGCAGTAGCCGTTTAGACAGATTCCTATTTACAGATGAGTGGCTTGCTAGCTGGCCGGACTTATACCAATATGCAATGGATAGGAGCGCATCATATCACCATCCGCTTCTAATCAAATAGGAAGACTTGAACTGGGGTCCAAAGGCAACAAGGACTCTAGACTGCTGGCAAGAAGAACCCAAGTTCAAAGAGTTGGTTCATGCTGAATGGAGTACTGTCGAGTCCACTAGCAGCAATGGATATATCTTGCATCAAAAACTGCGTGAAATGAGGGGGAAGCTAAATGCTTCGAACAGAAATCAATTTGGGAATATTGATAAAAAAGTGGAAAAGCTGAAATTAGATTTACACTCCTTTGACTTGAAAGCTGAACTGGGTATTCTACAGGAAACCGAAGTCATCCTGAAGAAGGAATCATGGTTGAAACTTCAAAAGGCTAATAAGGAAAAGGAACAGCTCACTTATCAAAAATCGAGATCGACATGGATCTTGGAGGGAGATGGAAACTCAGCATATTTCCATGCAAGGTTAAAGAGAAACACTAGAAAAATAGCATAAGGGGTATTGCTCTGGATGGTATCTGGAAAAATGACGTCTCAAAGGTTAAGAGTACAATCACAAACTACTTTCGGCAGCAATATAGTCTACCTCACAAAATAGGCCGAGGCTAGACATTGCAGTAGGAAATGTGGTCTCAGATGCAGATAATGAAATGCTAGTGCTACCATTCTAAGAACAAGAAATAAAGAATGCAGTCTGGAATTGTGCACCAAAAAAGGCACCTGGCCCAGACAGTTACAACTTCTTCTTCCTGCAGAATAAGTGGGAAACGGTTAAAGTGGGCTTCATTGGTTTCATTCAAGAATTTCACAGATGAGGATGTCTATCAAGAGGCCTCACATCTACTTGGATAACTCTAGTGCCAAAGATTAACAATCCCACAACTATGGAGCATTATAGGCCTATCTCGCTTATGGGGAGTTCATATAAGATATTAGCCAAAATTCTAGCAGGAGGCTAAGCAAAGTGATTGGAAAAGTTATCTCCCAGGAGCAAACAAGTTTCATTTCAGGAAGACAAATCCTGGATGGTGTTCTGGTGGCCAATGAGTTCATTCACACATATAAAAGGAGCAAGAAACCTCTGTTGCTATTCAAAATAGATTTCAGAAGGGCTTTTGATACCGTTTCATGGGAGTTTATGAGGCACATGATTCAAACTAGGCTTCAGTTCGACCTGGTGCAACTGGATGATGGAGTGTGTGACCTTAGCAAGAGCTGCAGTGTTAGTAAATGGAGCAAGTGTTGGGGAATTCAAACTGAATAGAGGTCCGTGGCAAAGGGATCCCCTCTCGCTCCTACTCTTTCTCATTGCTGCAGCGGGACTCCATGTACTCCAAAAGTAGGCAACTGATTGTAACCTAATACAGGGTGCAAGGATAGGTGAAATGTTTCTGTCACATTTACAATATGCAGACGACACGCTGCTGTTCACTAAACCAAATACAGAGAATGTTGCTTTGCTAAAAGGGACTATGCAAATATTTGAGTTAATATCTGGACTTGGAGTTAACTTCATCAAAACCGAACTGTTTGGTGTAAATGTTCCAGTTCGGGATATGCAAACTTATACACATCAGCTGAGATGCCAAAGGGGTACTTTACCTTGCATATACCTAGGACTACCTCTTGGAGATAAGCCAGGAAGGGCGAGGATGTGGGAAAGCATGCTGAAGGAGTTGGAAGACAAGCTCAATAACTGAGAGAATTCATTCTTGAGTTTTGCAGGCAGGTTAGTATTAATCAAATTTATACTAACTAACCTTACTCTATACTATTTGCCTGTTTTCCAGGCCCCTGTCAAGGTAATCAAGTGTATGACATGGTTGATTACCAAATTCCTGTGGTAGACAAGACAAAACCATGATCGTCCTATTCACTGGATTAGCTGGGAACACCTCTATCTTACAAAATAGGATGGTGGATTAGGACAGAAAAGCCTGGATTCAATGAATAAAGCCTTACTGTCAAAATGGGTATGGAGTTTCATCAACGAAGAGGGAAGCCTATGGAAGGAGGTAATTGTGGCCAAGTACTTTGCACAGGCAGACAGCATGAGTGAACTTTAGTTCTTAACACTTCCGGATAACACATCAAAATTGTGGCGAGATATCTGGACGACAACAGCAACAGAAGCATGGTTCATCAACAAAATTGAACTATCTCTACAATCTGGGGAGAAAGCACAATTCTGGATGACAAACTGAATAATAGAAGGTATGTTTGCAACCTTGTTTCGTGAACTATATCGTTTGCTTATTAATGAGTGTGAAACTGTACGAGGTACTCTACAATGGCTGGGATTGCTTGATACTGATCAACACACTGATGGAGGGGTATATACAAAAGCACTCTTCCGGAGACCACTGAGACAATGGGAGTTGGAAAGAGTAGAGCTTATGATTGGCAAAGTAAGACCTCACTGCCTGCTGCAACTGGGAACTGATTCATGGAGGTGGAGAGAAGATCCTGCAGGGAAGCAGCATCACAACCAGTTCGTCTGACAATTCAGAGGCAGAACATGGAAGCAGCTTAGTCACACAATCTGGCAGGCTGTCACTTGGTATATCTGGAAGGAACGGAACGGGTTAAGATTCGATTCTGAAGGAATTATTGAACTATTAGACACGATCAAGACCAAGACGTGGTTCTGGTTGGAAGCACACATGATCATTCCAATCCCGTATTCCATAAGTGATTGGTTTCGCTCGCCTGATGCTATCTTTTGCACAACAATTGTATGATTACATGTAAATAGTCTAGTATAGTTCTTCTGGTAACATAGCTACTATATACGGACCCTTTAAATTTTTCTCATTTTGGAATGAATCTTTTAACTATCAAAAAACACCAAAATATCCCAAAATTTTCCCGTATTATATCTAGTTTGTCACACTATTTTTTTTAACTTTTCCACAGTAAAGCCCTCACTGTAAATACTTTATAACTTCTTTATAAAATCACCTTTTTTTAAAAGCTCTCCTCAAAAGCTAGAAGCAGCTTTTCAGTAGAACTTGTAAACATAACCTAACTCTGTCGAGATTTGGGCTAACACACAGATAGTGTCCAATTGAGTTGAGCCTTATGCGGCCAATATTCAGCACTTTCCCAAAAAATATTACGAAAACATCGAAAACAATTATCTAGTATCCCGAAACAATGTTCAATTTAGGTCAACCCCATGAATCTTAAACCTTATAAAATCAGGTTTTAAATCTTATAAATCCTATATCCGAATAAATGATGCCAACCACATAAATAAGTTTAAAAAATATTTAGAATTTATTAAAATAACATAGATCAATATGTGATTGAATCACAAGTCTTATCACTTCTCAGTATTTTCATCGGATAATATTAGAAAATAAGATACATACCATGAGTAGAGCTTTTATGTGAGTCAATGTTAACGGGGTACCATCATTCTCATCTTTCATCTGCAACAAAACGTGCAAAAAATCTCTGCAATCTTCTCCATTCATTCTCACTCTCTTCTCAATAACGGTGTCAAATATCTTATCAACTTTCTTCACCAATCCTTTTGCCTTTTTGCTAATTCCCTGAAAATCAAATATATCTAACACCGGAAAAAAGTCGGAAATGTTTGGTGCTCCAAGCAATTCATTTATTTCTCCCACCACATTCTTAAACTCAGCTCCAATCCTTGTCCTGCCCTCATCTGTCACCCCCCCACCCCACATCATGCCTGTGATCACATTCATCAGAGTCACAAACATCTGCTCGCCAATGTCGACCGGAGATCCAGCCTGGTCGTAAAAGTACCTGATACAAATCTTTCCATGGATATAAAAATTATTTATCCATAAAACATGTACATCCAAAAAAAAATCCTATGCGTACTAACTGTGTACCGAAATATTAGACTGAATTGCCAAAAATGACATGAATAACACCACTAATGGTGTGTTACTGTGCTAAGTGAGGGGTATTTATGTCCAATTCGATTTAAAATTTCGGTACATGTATTAGGCCTAGCATCAACAAAATTTTAGGGGCCTGGCCACTGGTCTCCACTACTGTACCTGATCATCTGGCGGATCTCGCGACGCCGGATTATAGAATAGGAGTCCAGACTTTTGTTGCTGAGCAGTTGGGTTACGGCGACTTTCCTCAGCTTCCTCGATATTGAGCCATACGGAGTCCACGCCATATCCGATCCACCGTGAGTTATTTCCTTGGTCGCGATGGGGACATCTCGATTGATGAAATTTGCTTCCTGATTCTTGAGGATCTCCTTTGCCAGGCATGGCGAGGTGATGACGATGTTTGTCTTTTTACCAAGTTTTAGTGTGAAAATGGGGCCATATGATTGTGAAATCTTGAACAAGTATGTGTGGAGCTCAGGATCGAGGGAAAACAGATGACCCACAAGGGGAAGTCCTTTCGGACCTGGAGGCAAAGTTGGACTCTTAGCTCTCTGTTTATTGAACAAGAAAATTAGAAAGCATAGAACCGTGGTCATGGCCACGAAGGAGGTCGAAACAGTGAGTGAAGGCGCATAATCAGAATGCTGCCACGGCCAGGAATCAGAGAAGGTGTTGGTACGTGGCTGCATTTTCGTTGCCAAGAAATGAAACAAAAGAAAGATGAGATAATTCAACCTTGTGATGAATGCAAGTTTTATAGAATGGCGTGGAGGTTTGCCAGAAAATTTTGTAAGGAGACAGAACACTTTAGCATCTCACATAGTTGTTTCGAATGGATATGAGTTCACACATATTTCTCTCTACTTTCGAAGTGCCGTTTGAGCAAGGGTTTAATAGGTGTCTTTCTCTAACTTCACAAGTCCTCACATAGTGGTTGCGTTCAAAGTTTTGTTATTACTTTTATTTTCTTAAAGTTCGTTATTGATTACGACTTTTTATTATTTTGACGTTCACCTTAAAAATAGGTCGTACCTAAAATTCGGTGAATAGATAGCGGCATATTGTCACATGGCTGAGTTGAGGGAGGCCCAAGCCATGGGATCTTTTTCACAATTTTTTTTTTCCTTTTTTGCTGATGGACCAAAATTCGTACTTCTAATTTTTTTGGTTAGTTAATATAGGGAGAGATAAATCAAATCAGTTTAATCTGATGATAATTAAATAAATTTTGATTAAGAGATCTCGAGTTTAAGTCCTAACTAAAGCGCTTGGCCAAGCCTAATCCATAAGAGCCTTTGGCCTGGGTGCAGGCCCCTAGATTAGTCTGGAGTGTAAAAATTCTCAGATATTAGGGAGAAACGAGAGCATTTCTCTAATTTACCTATCTAAAAAAATATAGAGAGAGATAAATGTTTATGTGCTCAATGTTTTTGTTCTCAATAATGAGTTACTATGCTCAATTATAATTTGAACTCTTCATATGACAATCTGACAGTTCATATTAAATGGGTCTATTATGTCATTTTAAGTGACTCATATAATCCCAATCGTCAGATTGTCACGTCAATAAATTAGAATCGAACATATTAAATCATTATTGAGTACAACTACATTTTTTTGCCCCGAAAAAAATATTAGATTTTATTAAAGAATAGAAATTACATAAGTGTTTGTGGCTCCTAGACACAAGGGCTGAAAAGAAAACTATCAAATTTCTATCCTGCATTTGGAACCTTTGCATTTCTTCGCTCTTGTTTGCTGGAGGTGGTTCATCTGGAGGAGGGAGCTGATCTATGCGTCTTGTGCTCCCTCAGGTATGTGAAGTGAGTATTCCTTCAGCATGTGTACTTAGGCCTAAGAAAGCTAAGTAACCTGGAGGAGGGAGCTGATCTATGCGTCTTGAGAGAAGAGGTGATTACCATATCTTGATCCCCATTTGGCAAGGGAGATGGTAACTTGGTTTTCACTCTTTTGACATTTCCTGATCCTTAAGTTGGGATATGGTGCGAGCTTGGAGTGAATTTCTTCTATTCCATCTCTTACTCTCCAGTGACTGGAGTCGATTTTGGTGAGGAAACCCATAATGTTGCTGCAGCTTGTTTCCAATGTGACCTGTAGATGAAGATACGAAATGAAAGCAGTTATTATTTTTTTTATATATTTCTACCTCTGCCTCAATCTCTGATTTGGCTTCCAATTTCCATGAAGCAGCTAAGCTGATATGTCCCTCTTCATCCCGTAAAACTCCTGCTCCCCCCATATTATTTGCTGCCAAAGATTTGATGGCTATGCTGATTTTGAGAGTGCCTGAGGGGGGAGGGGACCATGCTTTGTTTGTTTTGGGTTGCCGCATCCTGATAATAGCAGATAGACCGAGTTTTTGTGTGAAGGTCGCATCTGATGTTCCTGCTGGGACCTGAAAATTTGAAGCTGATACAAAAGCAGATAGGTCAGATAAACCAAAATGAATAATACTATCTTTGGTTGCTCGTCTTTCCTCGAATTTTGATGTGCATCTGTCCTTCCATAAGTGCCAGCATATGCAGAAAGGAAGAATCTTTGGAAGTTTTCCATTTGGGCTTGAGCTCCTGCTCGATAATCTTCCTTCTAGGTTATTGAAATGTGTAGGTCGCTGATGTGGGACGAGTATAGCATCAAAGTGTGACCATATGACTTGTGCTATTTCACTTGCCATGAGAACATGTTCCTGTGTTTCAATCTGAGGGGAGATTATGCAGCATACACATCTGGAAGCTAGAGATATGCCTCATGCGCTTATATTGCAGTCGACAGAGAGAGCATTAAGCAAAACTTTCCAAATGAATATGCTGAGTGTTGGAGGTAGCAGTTCATCCCAAACATTGGGTTTGATCTTGTTCGTATGAATTCCAAGGCTTAGCAAACGGGACCCGGAGCACTATCTCTATCCATGCCAAAAACTATGCTTTTTATTTCTTCTAAATCTGGCCAAAGACACAAACTTCCGTTTTGGGCATTTGTGACTAATTTAGGAATGTTGTTAAGTAGGTGGTTATCACTTGTTGTGGCTTCCGAAGTAAGCTGATTGGAAAAGTGATTTATGAGAGCACAGGGG
>JAOYMZ010008663.1:0-21813 GCA_025802335.1 Pinguicula primuliflora
ACACCTATGAATTTGGAAAAAACCACCGCCTTCCTCTTGATGACAACTCATCCAGTTGAGTCGATTTAGAGAAACTTCCGACACCTATGATGGTGGTGCTATTGAAATTCAACCATACGATGAGGACTTTGGAGTTGATTGGATGGTTTAAAAGATTAGCTGGAAAAATAAGGGAAAATTGGGATATAAAAATTGGGCATAAGAACCAATTATATATATTGACAAATTAAATAGGCTGTGATCTTATTTAATTGAATATTTATACCTAGTATATCCAGTGATAGATTTAATTTTTATTTTTCAACTGCACGGGTAATTTTTATTTTATGTATAGTAAAATAAATCCAGTCTAGGTTCATTGGAAGTGCTAATCCAGTATAATACAGTACTAATTTACAAACGTAACCATTTTTATATGAACATGTTTGCATAGGAGCTCCTTATAATTCTTTGTATAAACTATATTCTTACTACATGTTTGTAAATCTGATGTTTCCATCATTTGGCATCTGCAAGTGCTCACTGCCTCCAAACATTGAAGTTACTTGATAGTAGAATTGAAGATGCAGCAGTTGAAAGGGCTGCTCCGATGCTCACTTCCATCACAAGTTTAGATTTGAGTTACTGCGATTGGGAAGCACTGTAAATCCCTTACTAGTTTTGGCCGATGTATGCGTCCTTTGGAAATAATAAGGTAGCTGCTCTTAGGAAGAACACAAGAGCAGGTTATTTACAGACTCTTATCCCTCACAAATTAATACATGGAAATCTTTGTAATCTATGCAGAAAGATATGTTTTCACCATGGTTGCCCCTGTAGGATCAGATATGAGATGATTGATGAGAGACTTTCTCATGTCATTGGGTGCCACAACAAACATATACAAGGCAAATAGCAGGAGGTCCATGGAGGACAGAGTAGAACCCAAGAATCCCTGAGACATCCTGAAAAAATAGAAACAACAATAATGTGAGCTTTGTTTCATAGCAACAACTCTTTGAACAAGGATGAAGGATCAGATCTTTTTCTGTGCAGCAAGCAAAAAGTTCCTTCAAGTACCATTTAGGCAAACGGAAAAATGTCTGGAAGAATGTCCTGATACCCTCGGTGTCCAGTTGCAATATGAGGGCCAAACCGAAGAGGAAAAATGCGCGTTGTCTTTTCCTCTCCATCGGCCATAGAGCATTCCATGCTGAGATAAAGATCACCTTGTGTGTGATTGAATGGTTCGAAATTATGCAATCAGCAAATAGAGGTCCCCGAGTTTGCACTAGGTTGTGTTGTTACCTTGCATTGAAATATTTTCAGAAACTCCAGAACTCAACTGCAAGTTGTTAGCATGGTGTTGTCCCAAAATATTTGCAATAACAGCTGCATATTTTGGAGCCTCGGACAGAGATCTAACAACCGAGTAGCCTGTTCGATTATATTCGATTATAGTAACTCTCTCTATTTGAGAAAGGGATTCCTTAATATGTTGTTCACTCACCTGTTGCAGGATGGATCATGCTAGCAGCAGCTCCAAAAGCAAGGTTTTTTTGCTCTGTGTTTGGCAAGGATCCACCAACAGGTATATAAGACCACTCCTGCACAGCATTCAGGATAACTACGAATGGGAACATACATATGCGCCGGCTCAAAAAAAATTTAGTAGGAGTATCTACCTCCTCATAAGTTCTTATAATTCGGACTCCCATTGTCTCCAGCCTCGACATGAGTTTGTTTTTTAAGAGTTCAAAAGGCATGGCGTCTTTTGATGCCAAACACGTTTCCTGATAAGCCAGTGTGTTAGCTTTAACATATGATATGATAGTTGTACCAACCATATAGTTGTATCTGTAGCTAATGGAATTCGACTGGACCTCGAAAAATATTCTTGTTGGTGACATGGACATTGCATACAGAAATGTTGGGTATTTTGCTTCGAGGCATTGAACTTTACGCTTCATGAAATCTCTGTAATCCATGAAAACCATGAGGCTGGGATCATAGGGATTGTTTTCCACCTGAAAGTAGGCAAGGTCAAACAGTGATTATGAAGTTCACAAAAGAATAAGGAAGATTACTTGAGGCTGGGGAATAACGGAAACGGGGACTATGCACTGCATAGTATGTAGTGACTTAGTCACTGCATAGTGTGCAGTGTCCATGTGGCACACCGGGGTTGGACATATCAGCGGACCCGTGCAAAAGTGTTACCCACCCACTACATACGGGACCAATTCTAGTGTGCCACATGGGCACTGTGCACTATGGAGTGACTTAAGTCACTGGACCTTCCCCGCTCCCTGATAACACTCCTTGGATTCCTACCTCAACCTCAATTCCATATGCTGTTTGGACAGAAACTCTTGGACCTCCAACCTCATACTCGAGGAGTTTACCGGAAGCTGCACCAGATGCAACCGTCGCAAGCCTGTAAAGTTATATTTAAGGCACAACGCATAAGGACCTCTGAGTCCTAGATGTAAAAGTAATTTAATGAGAGGTGCACCTGCATGGGATCACAATATTGTCTTCACATCCTACAAGCCTATGGCCACCTGAAGCATCAATAATCTGTTCCACCTTCGTGTTAAGACATGATACACCTGACTCGACACACCTAGAAAAATTAATATCAGCCCAAAGTGACATGTATTCAGGCTTATGCTGAGGTAAATATAAGAGCAAATGTACCATATATCTACATAGATATGCATATTATTACAGGAGTATAAGCATCTGGGGTTTTATCTTCTTTGACACTAGCAGCAGACCATATATCACAAACAAGGCATACATTGATTCGATTTAAACCAAAGTATAGTTCTGAAGAACATAGTGGCTTCGAGCTGAGATGGGAAAAGAAGATTGTATCCATTTTCTTTTCAAGAAAGCTGCTCAGCCTTCAAAAGTTAGACGATGCAATATTAGAACTAAGTCCAACATCATAATGCTGGCTAGTGAATTTAGTCGGAAAGAAAGAAGAACAAGAAAACCTGTCCTTGACGAGCAAAATATATTTGGAACATTGTCATGGAAATGCTAAACAGAAAGTGTAAAATTGTTTACCTTCTCAGCAACTCTTCATGGAGCAAGTGGGGACTAACACGCCCATATGCACGACCAATGGAAATAGGAACATCGCCATCTAGATACACAATCGCCTCGCGCCAGATATGCTCAATACAGCTGTCATGGACCTAGTCTAGGCAGTTTAGGAAGTAGTTAAGTTATTATATATTATTATATGTTGTATCTTTGCCTATATAAGGCCTTGTAACCTCAACATTAGAGGAGGAAGAAATCAATGAATGAAGTAGTCTTATTCTCTCATTTGTCTTGAGCCAGTAGCTGCAAGTGCGACGGTAAGTCCGGTCAGGGTGAGGGAGGAGTTTGTTGAGGAAACTGTCGGAGTCACAGCTCGTCTAGGTCCAGGGTCGTAACAACAGCATTCAAGCCCAAGGTCTAAAATAACAAAGAAACTGCTCCAGTTATGTTTCATAGTAAAAGAGACATGAAAGGTGATAAGTTGACGAATAATATACCAGATTTTACTGCACTCAATATTTCCGTCAATAATCAGAATTGAGCATAGAAACTCATTATTGACCACACTAACATTGAGCTCCCGAGAATCCCTCTGTTGATGAATACATATACGAGATTTCATATATTCAAGCTAAATTACCTTTGAATTCATCGGCCCATACACCATAGTTGTTTGTGAAAGGAAGATCAGGTCCAACAAGGCCAACTCTCAGACCTAGTTTGGCAGACTCAGCAGCAAGAGCGAGACCAGCAGGACCGCACCCAATTACGACCAAGTCCAGTATGCCATCACTTATTGGTATTCTTGTCAACTGCAACAAGCATGACAAGAGATATTCTTATACAGATACATTCTAAACTTGCTCCGGCACAATGGAATTAAAGGTAGTGCTATCGTATTAGGGAACTACTAAACTAGAAGAGAATCACCCAGTTAAACTATCAAAGTTGACATAAAAAATTCACACAATACATCATTGGTCCTATGTGTGTCAATCGTTTACGCTAGGTTCGGGTCTCTTGTGTGTAGGTGCACATATGGGAGTTAATTTGAACGGAAGGTTGGTTGCCCTCATCAAAATCATAAGCCTATGATATTTGAGTTTCACCCTTCATTCCTATTTATATTTGAGATTCTTCTTTCATATGTCTGGGACTTTTTACATTTCATCAAATACTGTACTCAGGGACAATACAGCTAAGAGTTCGCAAGAAAATGATCATATACACATTCCTCAATGTATAGGGAACTACTAAAAACATATACATTTTAAACTTGCTCCGGCACATTCAAGGTAATGCTATCGTATTAGGGAACTACTAAACTAGAAGAAAATCACCCACTTAAACTATTAAAGTTGACATAAGAATTCATACAATACATCATTGGTCCTATGTGTGCCGTTGATAATGCAATCTAGGTATAACAACTGAAGTTCTTCAAGCATGCACTTCAAGAAGAAACCTCCTGAGATCGGTCACTGATTTTTTATTATGCAATTTACATCTACCAATACTCTACTGAGGGACCATAAAGCTAAGTGTTCACAAGCAAATGAACAAGCAAATGATCAATGTATAAACATTACGTAAGTTCAAGGACTAAAAACAAAGTGACAGCTTGATGCTCACAAGTGAGGAAAAAAATGTCTTCTTTTTCGCCCAAATTCAACTGCCGATAATCAAATTTGGCAAACCTAGAACGACGTTGAAAGTTACGCTTTATGGGTCAACCGTGAGAAAACTGCACCGACCCAGGCTCATGGTCCTTTGAATAAATCGAGCCAACTGTTGACGCTAGATTTGTACTCCGCTCATTAAAACTAAGACTATATATTAGAGTAATCCAAACTTTCCTATTTATACTTTAGAATTTTGATATTTTTTTTTTTGTAAGTAGAATTTTGATGTTCTGTAGCGTCTGGGCGTTGGCGGATCCAGAGGTCCCAAGTGAGGCACATGCCCCTTCTAAAAATTCAAAAAAAGATAATTTTTTATATAATATAATTATTTATTTTGTAAATTTTTTTATAAAATATTAATGATATAATTTGAATTTTTTTGTGTTTCCTTTGATTATTCTCCTATATTTATTTGTTTAAGATTTTTGGTATACACAATAAAAATTGATGTGCCTAATATGGTAAGCAAAATTTGTTTATTTACTTTAAATTGCTGAAACTAAAATATAATACCAATTCGATAAATTTAGTACATACACAATTACAAAATTTGTTACAAAGTTTGATTACGATGTTTTTGTCAAACACTAAAATCAAAATAGTATTAGTTTAAAATACAAAAAACTCAAATCACTTTCAGGAGCCAAAATCAAAATTTTTGATCACTTGTGGATTCTTCTGTGCACGAAAATTTCAAAACTCGATCTTATATTTTAATTTTGGCGATCGAAAGTGGTCGAAAAATTTTATTTGTCAAATTTAGTACATAAATATTTTTTATATATGTATGAAATGTGGTATCGTACCTCCTCTTACAAAAATCCTGAATCCGCCACTGGACGTGGGACAAAGAACTTCAACACTCGACCCCCAAATCCGGCTAGACAAACATTGTTGAACTTGAACATCCACACTATATAATATTTTAGCAAAGTGTATTATCATCGTTAAAACCATAAACCTATAACATTTCCTATTTATACGTTAGAATTTAGATGTTTCTGGGACACGGAACTTCAACAAAATCCAAAAGAAGTTTGAACAGATTTTCCCTGTCTCTATACCTCATCTCTCGCCAACTTCTTCAAGCTTGCACATAGACGTTCATAATCAGTAAGGCATCACATAAATCACAAGTCACCCAAAATTTCACCTTGTCAGCAAGCTTCGACTGGTAATCCATGGGCTTCTTCCTCTGCATTTGGACGAACAAAATGTCCGACCCGCCTGCCTTCACGTAATCTTCTTCGTCTGAAAAATCCTCTTTCACCGGCAAGGCCACGCAGTTATCACTCCCCCCACCCCCTGCGGCGCAGCGGCTGCGAAATGGTGAAGTTATACACACACTATGCGTTTTTAAAGAAAAACCCGTCTGATTCCGCAGCATCATTCTCTTCGAAGAAACCATGACAGGGTGAACAGAGACCGCCATTGCAGCAGGGTGTTTTGCTACCAGGCTCTCCATCTTTTTGCTCTTGAAAAGGGTTTCTTTTGCTTGTGCATTCAATGGATGCGTGAGAGTGCTTATCCTACGCTAAGAGAATAAGGCTTGGGATCATTTACCAGGAACTGCAAAAACTGGAATGAAAAACTGCAGAGGGTGTTCTGTTCTGTGAAGATTTTTCTTGTTCTCTACTTTGTATGGGCAAACTCCATCGGGTTAGGGGGAGTGTTAAATGTGACGACGGTGCTGAATAAATAAGTTATGTGTTGAATTTTAATCAGAGATTGTGATTCAACAATTAAATTTGATGATCATGATTAAAATTAGGCACCTAACTTATTTATTCGATACCTAACATTCTGCACATATGATTTTTCTAAATGTCATACCGGGACGTTAAACGACAACAAAATTGTCAAAATTTGTTCTCAAAACGCACACCCACTAAGCCAACGTGGCATTTATTGTGCAAATATCATGACCGTTCACATGGCAGCCAAATCCTATTCGTCCGTTTTGGTGTTAAACGACCCCTTTCAATCTGATGTGGCATAAATTGTGAGGTGCACCTCTTTCATTGGTTTACTCAATACGATGGAATTGATTGTAACTCTTTCATTTTTCCTCTCCATTTTTTTATTATTACTTCATTATACTTATTTTTTATGATTTAATATTATTACGACATACTTTTAAATATGGGTAATTTTACGCACCAGTAACTTTAGCTACGGGCAATTTACTAGTTGAAGTATAAATAGGAATTGTTGAAAGAATTAAAATATATAAACTAAACATATTCAATAAATCCTGACTTTTGATAGTATCGGGAAGAGTAGGATGTAAAATTTATATATTTAATGAGGATAACCCAACATTCTTACATGAGACCCAAACTTATAAATTGGCGAGTAATTGGACTGAACATTCTAAAGAATAATTATTGTGAAATCAAAAATTAAGACTACTTTTCAAATTCTCGTGTTCAAATGGTACTGGAATCAGTTCTAAATTTTAATTTGGATACACAGAGCTTCATATGCACACCTGTGCACAATTTTTATGTGTCACCATCCGTTTTTGAAATTGGTCGTACCATTGAAAAGTTTATACACATGAGATAAACAGCCTCATGTTTCAGCACGGTCCCGACGACAAGCTCCATGTTTCGGCACATATAAGCTTTCTAATGATACGATCAATTTAAAAAATGGATAGTGACACTCAAAAATTGTGCACGGGTTGGGTACACAAGGATTGTGCATATAAAGATCTCCCCCCATAACATATTGTTTAATGTTTGAGTTAATTTTGTTGCTCTTTAAATACTTATTTAATAGAGTTTTAGTTACTAATAATGCTACATGCACTTAAAAATGGTGTATCAATTTGTACTAACCAATAGTACATGAACACGTGGCATTGATTTTTTTTATATGTAATATCGTTGAGGAAATTTGAACCTGTGATTTGTGAGTACAATTATCACTCCATAACTACTAGGTCAATCCCTCTTTAATTGAACACGTGGCATTGTGCTTGAGACCAAAAAATTTAATTAGTACACAATGCCACATATTCAATACAAATTAAACATATCTAGTATTATTCGTTAGCTAGCTCTGGTTTAGGCCACATATCCCAATGCAGCCACCGTAGTTTGAAAATCTCGTCGGAAACGTCCAATTCTTGAAGTAATGGCGGCCTTTGGCTCAACCACTTGTAGATTTGGAAGTGGACTTTGAGGTCGTATCTCGAAATGAACAATAAATCTCGCCACATGGAGAAGATGAAGACTCTTCGTTGACTCTGGTAGGTGGAAAACGTAAATCAATCATAAAAGCGATTAATACTTGTCCGGTTCCACCTGTGGAGGCCATAAAAGTCCAGAAAGTTGCTATCTTTCATAGAAAAATTGAGGGCTTCCTATGTTTCTCATTATGTGGCAAATTTTCCAATGACCTGGACAGATGCAGAAATATGGTCCTTCTTTGAAACTTATGGGCAAGGGCGAGAAGTATATGCCCCACCTCTGCTGGAAAACAAAGGTAGGCACTGTGGGTTCGTTTTGCAAAACATGTGAATAATGAATATGATAACTCGTTTTGTTGGAACACAATATGAAGAAGAACGCACTATACGAAAAATATTATCTTCTTATTAACTTCTGTGTAATGACACATTACACAATTCAGACACCAACTCGATTAGTTAGTTTACATTCTTCTTACTTCTTTGTCTACCACTCTTTTCTATTCTACTATTTTCCTTATTCTTTACACTCTTTCTTTTATTTGCTCTCTTACTCTCTTATTATATGGAATATATCTATTTATAGTGTACTAACCTACATACATGATTCTATCTACATTCTAGATGTTTCTTTCAAAAGATGCTTCTAGAATATACTTGAACTATTGCATAAGAAGATAATATCGTCTTCTAAATGCTTCTCTACTTGAGCTTCTTGTTGGGCTTTTCTTCTTGGACTGAGCTGGTGTTGATCTCAACATTCCCCTCAACACCAACTCTCACTATACTGAGCTGATCTTCATAATTCACCTTCAGACTTAACTCCGAATGATTTCTCGACATCCAGATCATCTTCACGTTCTCCTTAGAATTCGAAGTTCTGTGCAACTTCGAACCGACTTCCTGTTGGTAATAATTGCTATCACTTTTTCTTTGATCAATACTTTTTTCATATGGTCCATCTTACCACAATTAAGAGTGGTCATCGAACTTTGTTCTCACTCATCTTTAAGGCTCCGCCACTGACTTTGCTAGTGAAGAGTTTTTTCTCTTCAACATTCAACATGAGACTGTTGTCATTTATTTAATCATAGCTTCATAGCCTGCAAGTTGTTTTTGAAACTTTACAAGGGATGGTAAGGTCGGCCACCCTTGTGTAGCTTCTCTCCTGCAAGTGGTTTAGGAACTCTACAAGGGATGGTAAGGTCGACCACCCTTGTATTATAACAAACCTATATATTCCAGGATAGGTTTTCAAACTCTATAAGGTATGGTAAGGTCGGCCTCCCATGTAGTAGTAAGAAATTTCCTATACTCCTGTCTCAAATCATGGATAATTTTTTTCAATCCTGGTTTGTCTTGTACAAACTCATTACCTTATGAAAGTCTCGTTGCGTCATAACCAGACGCTCGTTCTCACGAACCTGGAGCCTTGTATCCTTCATGTTTGAAGAGAGCACTTTGAAAAGAAAAGAGCGTGGTAAAGGATCTCGGGCCTCTTTCGGCATCTCGCCGTCCCGAGCATGTTCCAACATGTCTTCTTTAACGGTTGTCTTTGAAGCAAACGACACTTGCCTGCTTCAATCTCCATCTTCACAAGATCTTTGTAGCGCCTTCTCTCCCACAAAACTCGATCTTGCAAGACTCCATACCTGGTTCAGCATTCGTAGCCTGCTACAAGATGACTAACTTGGCTCAAGATCCGGAACCTCACTCCAATATCAATCGTTGAGTATCACAACTCGCTTTGTTGGAACACGATATGAAGAAGAACACACTATAAGAAGAATATTATCTTCTTATTATCTTTTGTGTAATTATATATTACACAATTCAAACACCAACTTGATTAATTGGTTTACGTTCTTCATCCTTCTTTGCCTATCACTCTTTTTTATTCTACTATTTTCCTTCTTCTTTACACTCTTTCTTCCATTTGCTCTCTTGATCTCTTATTACATGGAATACATCTATTTATAGTGTACTAACCTACATACATGATTCTATCTATATTCTAAATGTTTCTTTCAAAAGATGCTTCTACAATATACTTGAACTACTGCATGAAGAAGATAGTATCTTCTTCTAAATGCTTCTCCACTTGGACTTCTTGTTGGGCTTTTCTTCTTGGACTGAGCTGGTGTTGATCTCAACATTCCCCCTCAACACCAGCTCTCACTATACTGAGCAGATCTTCATAATTCATCTTCAGACTTTACTCTGAATGATTTCTCAACATCGTTCACCTTAGAACTCGAAGTTTTGTGTAACTTCGAATCGACTTCCTCTTGGTAATAATTGCTATCACTTTTGCTTTGACCAATACTTTTTCCAGGTGGTCCATCTTACCACAATTAAGAGTGGTCATCGAACTTTGTTCTCACTCATCTTCAAGGCTCTCTCACTGACTTTGCTAGTGAAGAGCTTTTTCTCTTCACCCTTCAACAGAGACTACTCCCATTTATTTAATTATAGCTTCATAGCCTGCAAGTAGTTTTTGAAACTTTACAAGGGATGGTAAGGTCGGCCACCCTTGTATTATAACAAACCTATATGTCCTAGTATAGGTTTTCAAACTCTATAAGGTATGATAAGGTCGGCCTCCCTTATAGTAGCAAGAAATTTCCTATACTCCTGTCTCAAACCATGAATAATTTTTTTTCAATCCTGGTCTGTCCCGTAGAACCTCATTACCTTATGAAAGTCTCGTTGTGCCATAACCAGACGCTCGTTCTCCCGAATCTGGAGCCTTGTATCCTTCATGTTTGAAGAGAGCACTTTGAAAAGAAAAGAGCATGGCAAAGGATCTCGGGCCTCTTTCGACATCTCGTCGTCCCGAGCATGTTCCAACATGTCTTCTTCAACGTTTGCCTTTGAAGCAAACGACACTTTGTCTTCTTCAATCTCCATCTTCACAAGATCCTTGTGGCGTCTTCTCTCACACAAAACTCGATCTTGCAAGACTCCATACCTGGTTTAGCATTCGTTACCTGCTAAGAGATCACCAACTTGGCTCAAGATTCGGAACCTTGCTCCGATAACAATTGTCAAGTATCACAACTCGCTTTGTTAGAACACAATATGAAGAAGAGCACACTATAAGAAGAATATTATCTTCTTATTAACTTTTATGTAATTATATATTTCACAATTCATACACCAACTCGATTAGTTGGTTTACGTTCTTCATCATTCTTTGCCTACCACTCTTTTCTATTCTACTATTTTCCTTCTTCTTTACACTTTTTCTTCTATTTGCTCTCTTATTACATGGAATACATCTATTTATAGTGTACTAACCTACATACATGATTCTATCTATATTTTAGATGTCTCTTTCAAAAGAAGCTTATAGAATATACTTGAACTACTGCATGAAGAAGATAGTATCTTCTTCTAGATGCTCCTCACTTGGGATTCTTGTTGGGCTTTTCTTCTTGGACTGAGCTGGTGTTGATCTCAACATGAACCTGAAAGATCTGGTTGAAAAACTAAACGGGCTGAGAGTTGGTACCACAAAGTTATATGTCAACTTTGCTAGATCTACTACGACGGAGAGGAAACAACCGCAGGTAGAGAACACTCAAACCAACTACCTGCTGTTGGACAATAACTCATCTGAAGAAGGGGGATTATTCTAGATCTCATTATTGTACAATATACCCGCAAGCCAGAACATTCAATCTGGCTAGAAAACTGCCTGGTCGGTTTGTAATCTCTTATTCTTGACTTAGCATCACTTGTTAATATTCTCCGCCCTGAAGGAGGGGATGTCTTGATAAAATTAAAGAGTGAGGAGGATAAGCTGAGATTACAGTTAGATGGAGAAACCATTCAGAAGATGTGTATAAACAATATTCGCCTCTGGAAAGTAGTAGAGGGAAAGTTGGTGTGTCCTACATGTATTCGTATCAGAGGAACCCCTTTGCATTTTTGTGTGAGGATTTCTTCAAAGAAATATCAACACAATTGGGAACTGTACTAATAATTGATGAGAAAATAAAAGAACAACCAGAGATGCAATATGGACATGTTCAAATTCTGACCTTGTCCAAGTCGATTGTATGTCAACAGGTAAAAATTAAAGCAGATGAGGAATCTTTTAAAATATCTGTGGAGGAGTATAGAAATCTCAGTAGGTCTAAAACGTGGGTCTCCTACTGATGGTAGCCTTATCTCTCAGTCTCGTTGATTATGGAACATGGCAAAAGCTATCGGAGTCTCTTCACCCAGCAGGATATGCAAGTAATCAGCCGTCTTGATGAACTACAAAAATCGACTTTGAGAAATACAGGGCAACTTTGAAGAATAGCTCAGCGTCATCGGAAACTAATCAATGAAATATATCAAGTTACAACATCTGTGGTCTCGGAAATTCATATAAAAAGCAGTGACCCAGCACCTAGTTTAGACCCATAGTATTGAGTTACTTCTTATCTATACAAGAAACAATGTTGGAGGCATCGGACAGGAGAATCTATAAACAACTATGGCCTGATGAAAATTTTGCTTGGTGCCATAGAGTCTCTACCTGTAGATCAGGAGGCATCTTTTGTATTCGGTGATCGGACGTATTTCAAATGATTGACTCTTGGACAGAAAAAGTGTAAGGTACATCAAATTTTAGAATGTATTAAATGATGTATATGTTAAATTGAATGGATTAAATGAATTTTGAGCTTAAGTAAATTGAGTATGTTTAGGAAATTTCTTAAGCATGTGATTATGAATTTAATCATTGAATGTGTGCACTTGGGTTGGGTGGGCCAAAGGAATTAAATTGTTAATAGAAGGGAGCGTTCTTGTGTGGGCTAAAGGAAGAGTAGAAATGTTGATCTTCGGCCGAATAGCTCGGCCCAAGTCCAACATGAGGGCTGGTCCAATCCCTAATACATGAAGGAGGGTAAAAGGGGTCTTTGCATGAAAGTGAGATGCATTCGGCCTAAAGAAAAATCGGGAGAACGAGATAGGAAGGGAAGAGCGGCAGAGGAGCTGTAGGAATTCCAGATCCGCAACTTTATGTTCGTGTAGCTGATTTTTATTTGAGAGGTAAAGTGGACGAGATCTCTGTGCGAGCTGGCATTTCCTCACCATACGGTGTGCAGTGATTAAAGACTAGTCGGCCGGTGGCAATGAGCAGTGTCATCGAGCGAATCTTGTTTCCTGGAGACCAGTCGTGGGTTTGGACTGATGAGTGACCGATCTACGACTTGCATCTAGCTATTACGCAAGTTTGGGTGGTTCTTGCTTGATATGTTGAGGTGTGCAAATTCGCTTTGTATCGGTTGTGTGGTGACTCAAATTGTGCTATGTGTTAAAAATAGAAAAGAAATTATGTAAATAAGGTAAAGATTAAGTCAAATATTTACCTTATCTAGTCCCACAATCTAAGGATTCTCAGGATTCAATTTGAGGGATTGAGATCTATATAAACACCGTATTGTAAAGAAGAAAATGGAAGAAAAAACAAATGAGAACAAGGTCTCTCCCGTGGAGTAGGCAATTCTTCGAACCACGTAAAAATCATTTTCTCGTATTTTAACATTCTCACAAACTCATATAACCGACATGGTATCAGAGTAGGATTAGGTCCTGTGTTTTTCTCGTCATCTACCAGAGAGTAGATTCAAACAGAGGTCGTGGAAAAGGAAAAGGAAAAGGAATCCAACAGTATGGTCATCCCTCAAACAGAGGTTAAAATTTTTTTTATCTCAGCAATTCAAGGAGTTCATTGAATCTTAGACAGGAGCAAAATCATCCAAGGAAAATGAAGATTTATCTGTCATCATCGATATGAAGCTAGATCATCACAATTATGTTTTAAGAAAGATGGAGTTGGTGATAATCAGCAAGTATCACCTGGAGTATATCTCCAGCGATGCCAAGGAACCACCGAAAGATAATCCTGGCTATAAGGAATGGAGAAAGCAGGATACGCAGGTGTTCCAGTGGATCACCAAATCAATTGACAACAGACTTGTCGATCAATTCATCTACTATCCAAACTCCTTTGAGTTGTGGAAAATCCCAATGCGGACATTCAACTGCGGGGAGGATAGCTTAGAGATATTTGACCTGGTGACGAAGGTCAACAGAATCGTTCAGGGGTCGCTACAATTAGAAGAATACTATTCTTCGTGCAACTCCCTGTGGACGGAGATTGATAGGCATAGACCAAATCTAATGCGTCGTATCACCGATATTGACAAATACAACAAGATTCAGTCAGAGCACCGGTTATTCATGTTTTTGGCCGGATTAAATCCATCATATGAAGCAGTTATTCGAGATATTATCAAGGAGACACTGTTGCCCTCAGTAAACATCGCATACGCGACGGTCCGACGGGAGGCTACACGGAGTCAAATCTGGAAATCCTCAAGCGTAGCCTCCAGCGGGTTGAACACCGTATCACTGGGCGATACCAGGATAAGATTGGCGATTTATGGTCCAACAACAACAGACGGGAGCCGTCACTCATAGGCCATCGGAAATTCAACTCAGACACTAGAACATTGATAAAAAAACCACGAATCAAGTCAGCGGTCCATCATATCGATGCCCTGTTTGTGATTATTGTCAGAATCTCGGCCATTGGAAGAAAGCAAATTACATGGAAATCCATGGTCTCATCGGGGTGGCAGAAGAAGCAGACGTTTTGGATATGGACCAAGGGGCGGCCGCGCAGCCATCACTGACGGCGGTCCCTACCCACCAGAAGATGAATTAGATGGCGAAACTGCTGCCGCGAACCTGAGCCACGGCAGAATCGCCCGACATCGTGAGAACAAAAGGATCCGAATAGAGCAAATTGACCCGCCTCAATGAACCGATGCCATAAACCCGAGAGGCCACTGGTATAAATAGTAAGGGGTGTTCAGTAGTGAAAGAACGAGAATGCCCTCAATTTCTTTCTTCTGCTAAGTATTTTGCACAAGGGTGTTTCGGTAAATATAAATATCTGGCACAGATTGGGTTGGAATTGGAATCTGGACCGGAAATCAGTGGGCTTGATTTAAATTCAACTAATTCGGATTTTACTGCAGCCCATTTGACGGAAAATCAAGTTCGATTTGATTCTGGACGGAATTTGAGTCCAAAGAAAAATTCGAATTGGATTTTCAATTGTGATGCAACTGGCACTATTACTTATGAATTATCTGATATTGTTGAAGAGAAGAAAACTCATAAGAAGGTAGTTCAAATGGCGAGCGGCACATTTGCTCCGGTTAAAAGTGTCAGGATTATTGAAATTTCACCTTCCATGAGATTATCGAAATGTCTCTATGTGTCATCTCTTTCATATAAGCTGCTCTCAATTAGCCATATTTCGAAGGAACAGAATTGTGTTGTTATGATGTATCCTAATTTTTGTATCTTGCAGGACATTCATATGAAGAAAATAATTGAGCGTGACACTAAACGAGACAGCTTGTACTATGTTGATGAAGTCACTTCCGAGGGACGGACACTCCTTACTCATGGATCACCTGACCCTCAAAGTTGGCTGTGACATCGTCGTTTAAGTCACCTATCACAGTCCTACATTCGTCATTTATTTCCTAAAATTTCAAATATTCCTTTCAATTGTGAAACTTGCATTCTGATTAAAAGTCATAGACAGCCTTTTTCGTCAAAACATGTCCGTATTCAGAAAACTTTTTCATTGATTCATTCTGATGTGTGGGGGCCTACACCCATTACTGGGGAGGCAAAGATTAAGATATTTCGTGTTATTTATTGATGATTGCACTCATATGACGTGGGTTTATATGTTGAAAAACAAGTCTGAGGTCTTTGAGAAATTCGTCCAATTTTATCGCATGATTTTGACTCAATTCGACACCAAAAATCAAATACTTCACTCTGACAAAGGGGGTGGATTTGTCAATCACCAAATAAAATTTTTTGTACTGAGAATGAGTTGTTGCATCAAACCTTTTGTTCGTACTCTCCCCGGCAAAATGGTATCGCTGAGAGAAAAAATTATTTTCTTCTTGAGATTACTTGTGCTTTAATGATTAAGTCGCATGTGTCATCGAGTTTTTTGCTTGAAGCTGTAGCTACTTCTGTGTACTTAGCGAATCGATTGCCCATCGAAATTCTAACTTTTCGAACCCTATCCAGACATTATCTGATTTTACTCAAGTTCCCCCTTATTTATCTTTAACCCTGAGGGTGTTTGAATGTTCTGTGTACGTGCATGTCCCTAAAGTTAATCGCTCTAAATTTGATGCATGTGCTGAGAAGTGTGTATTTGTGGGGTATGGGGGACTATAGAAGGGGTATCGGTGTTACAATTCCCAAATTTTTTGGGTTATTACCATTATGGATTGCAACTTTATTGAGACTGAGTACTACAATCAATCAAGAGGTCAGGGAGAGACTACAGTTGACTCTCTTGATTGGCTCGCTTCCACCCTAGCTACAGCGCCACAGTCGACTCATATGCCTCACGCGTCTAGCCAAGATTTGTGTCACATTACTCCGACGAATCCATCTCAGGTGCTTCACGCACAAGCTACATCTATGCCACCCTCTACAGTTCATGAGATAGATAGACCATCCTCCGAGGCACACGACATCGACATAGTACATTCGGATCGTGAAGAGTCACCTCAGCTAGTTTCCTCTTTGGACGTTCAGGTAAGGATAGTTCCTTCTGAGGCTCCCGGTCTAGACTCTATGACTAACTATGATGCAAATAGTCCCATGACTCCCAAGTACACTCTCCCCCTCGCTCTACTAGGGGGTAAAATCGAAGAAGTATACTCCTGATCATGACCTGAGTTCTCAGAGGTATCCTGTGGCTGACCTGGTCAGGAGGAGTCTATCTGACACTGCCAGAGCATTTGCTTCTGCTATTTACACTGATGAGGTGCCCCGTAGTGAAGTTGAGGCTAGGTGGAGCATGTGCAATGGAAGAAGAAATGAATGCTTTAAGAAAAAACAGTACCTAGGAAAGATGTGAGTTGCCTTCAGAGAAGAAATCAGTGGGGTGTAGATGGGTGTATTCCGTGATGCGGAAGGCAAATGGATCAGTTGAGAGATACATGGCTCGCTTTGTGGCAAAAGGCTATACACGGACTTATGGAATTGATTACTCTGAGACATTTTCACCAGTTGCTAAGTTGGATACTATTCGGGTCCTATTTTCCATTGCCGCAAATTTGAATTTGCACTTACATCAGTTTGACGTGAAGAATGCTTTTTTCTACATGGAGATTTGAATGAAGAAGTGTACATGGAAGGCCCTCTTGGATTCTTTGATGATTTTAGACGTGGAGAAGTTTGCATGTTGAAGAAAGCGGTATATGGCTTGAACGATTCATCTTGGCCATGAAAAAATATGGATATCTTTAGAGTAACTCTGATCACACTTTATTCTTAAAAAGACAAGCTCAAAGGATTACGTGTTTGATTATCTACGTTGATGATAAAGTGATTACAGGAGATGATTCAGAAGAAATCGAAACACTCGGGGAAAACTTATTCAGGAAATTCCAAATGAAAGATTTGGGGATGTTGAAATATTTTCTGGGAATTGAAGAGCACTTTCGAAGGAGGGTATTTATATATTCCAGAGAAAGTATATTCTAAACTTGTTTGTAGAGACGGGTTTACTTGAGAGCAAACCTGCAGATACACCCATGGTGGTGAATCATGGCCTGAGAATAGTTGAGGGAGCAGAGAGTACAGATAAGAGTAGGTACCAACGTTTGGTGGGCAAATTTATTTACCTGTCCCACACACGACCTGATATTGCATATGCAGTTGGAGTAGTGAGTCAGTTCGTGCATGATCTCCAGGAGAACATATGGATGAGGTGCTCAGGATTCTAAGATATGTGAAAGGTTCCCATGACACAGGAATATTGTACCAGAAGAATGGACATTTAAGGATTGAATCATATACCGACGCTGATTGGGCCAGCGATCTAGTGGATCGGAGGTCAACTTCTGGATATTTCACATTTATTGATAGGACTAAGCATGTGGAAGTTGATTGACACTTCATCAAAGAGAAGCTCGAGACTGGAGCTATCACACTGCCATATGTGCGATCAGAGAACCAGCTGACAGACATTTTGACCAATGCGGTCAATGGTCGTATGTTTCATGATGTATTGAGCAAGTTAGGCATTGGTCACCCTACGTCTAACTTGAGGGAGAGTGTTAAAGGTAGAAAATAGATTATGTAAATAAGGTAAAGATTAAGTCAAATCTTTACCTTATCTAGTCCCACAATCTCGAGATTCTCGGGATTCAGTTTGAGGGATTGTTATCTATATAAACACTGTATTTTAAAGAAGAAAATGCAAGAAAAAATGAAGGAGAACAAGATCTCTCCCGTGGAGTAGGCAATTTGTTGAACCACATAAATATCCTTATCTCGTGTTTTTACATTCTCAGAAACTCATATAATCGACACTATGTGTATGTGTTTCAGCTGCTCTGTGTATGTTTCCTCTACGTGATCTACCTATTTTTATGAGTATATGCAATTGTGTCCTGTTTATAGAGTTCTCATTTGAACTTGCAGAAGGGAACAATAGATGTTTAAAGTTGTCGTATTGAATGAAGTGATCTGTGGTTATGAGGAGGAAGGGTTGCGATGGTGATATGCTATGAGATCATGAATAGAGAGAGACACTGAATGAGGGGCAACAAAGAATGAGAGGGAGAGTCGACGTGAGTGATCGAGTGACGAGAAGCCACAGAGTAGAAGAGAGAAAAAGAGTGATCATAGAGTGCAGAGCGACTAGGGTGAATGTGAGGGAGAGAGAAGAGCGGATTGAGAGGCTGAGTGAGAGTGAAATGCGGAAGGTGAGGTTGAAAGAGATAGAATAGCGAAGCGAGCGCGGAGGGAGAGATTGGAGAGACGACGTGAGTCATGGGTGAGTGATCGTTGAGGAAGCGAGAGTGGTAACTGTCGTGACGGGAGAGATCAGTCATGAGAGGAGCGAGTTGAAAATTGGAACAAACGTGACTCGGTGGGTTGATAAGCACCTATTTAGAGCTTATTTCATGCTTCATTTTAGTCAATTTCATGCCCTAAATACCAAGATTTTAGCTCAAATCATGCTCATTTAGAATAGAATGGAGGAAAGGCATGCACATTCATACTTTGTATCAATTCTAGCTTAATTTATACATATTTTGGCAGGAATTGAGCAAAGAGGGATTCAAGTGCAAGAGATGGCCGAACATTTTCTTAACAAGCATTCATGCCTTAGAAGATAGGATATGGTATTCTTGATGCCATGAGATCAAAAGCAACCTAAGGGCATGTGATATATATAATTTCGACCATTTCACCATCCAAACAAGTATATGCAAGCTTTGGAGATAAGGATACACAATTGGGGAATGGGTCACCCACTCCTTCAAAAGTACCTTGAATGTCTTAGGACCCAAGTTCTAGCCATCCTGGGTTAGGATTATGGGACAGTGATGATGAGTCCAATTCATATGCATTTTTGTTCTCATTTAAAAGATAGTATTTGCTTGAAAGCATACTTTTATTTGTATTTTTGTATTGGTTTACTTGTTTTTATCTTATTTTGTGTTTTAGGACCAAGTTCATATAAAAGAAGGAGGAAAGGCCCAAAAAGTGGAAGAAAGGCCCAAACCCATTTAAAAGACAAGCTTTTCCTACAAGCTTTGACTAGTCTCACTAGAAGATAAAGAAGTGGTTGACAATTCTTATCCAAAAATGTGAAATAATTTGAAGGGCAAGAATGATATTTCCACCCCATTTTTTGGATGATATGTATCTCCTTCTCCTCACCATTCGGCCTCTCTCTCCTTTTCACCACAATACAACATCCGAAGCTTTCATTTCAAGTGGTGAGTTCGGCCAACAGCTTGGAGGAGGAGACAGTGGCGCATGGTGGCAGGCGGCGGTCCTACGGCGGCAGCACGGTGGCGACGGTGGCCGGAAGGAGGAGATTCAAGATTTGAAGGGGGATTTCCACCTTTATATCAAATGAGATTCTCTTCTCCCTCTTCTTATTGTCTCGGCCATTTTAGTTTATTTATCTTGTTTATCTTAGTTTTAATCATGTTTAGCTAGTTTGTTTATGGGATTGGGCACTTAGCCCTTCAACTTGGATGTAGACTTGATTATGTCTCTTTAATTTCTATTTGGAGTTTTCATTGATATATGGTGAATTGGTTGAATGATTTAAATTCTAAGTTGATTATAGGGTATGAATTAGGGCTGGGTCACAATTAGAATCTCTTAGTTGAGGATTTGATTGGGATTTTCCTACGCTAATTATTTGCTACTTAGTTGGATAGAGTTAATTGTTCAAATGATTAGAAGGCTAGCAATTAGACTCACCATTCTATTGAAAATTACATTAGATTAGGAGCATGTTTAGGTCAGGATCCAAGGGATGAGGTAGTGTCTTATGCCCATATTTATTCCCTAGTATCTACATTTAGATTTAATTGCTTCAGTTGCTGTTTTTATTTAATTAAGATTAACAACAACTCCCAACGATTTTTAGTGCATTTACAACAATATAGTTCGGTATTTAAATATTCACTTGATACTAATTCCCACCCCAAATCCTTCGAGATCGACTCGGGACGTATTTACTCTCTATATGAGTCTAGAGTTGTCTTGAAATTATAAATATAAATGCGATATTTTGGCGCCGTTGTCGGGGATTTGGAACAATTTTGTGGCTTGTTGATTTTTTATTTGCTTAGCTATATTATTTTATAAATATTTCTTTTCCTTAATTTTAGTGACTTGCTTATTTTTATTTAATTTTCCTTGAAATTGTGATGATTTGCTATTTGCTGTTTTTCTTTCTTGAGTTGTTAATGTTTGAAAGGTTGTGGGAAAGATGGACTACTCAACATGGAGACCCTTAGATATGTGGTATGCTCAAGACGGTCAGCAAAGATTTTATCAAAACCAAGTCATTGATGATCGACAAGAACTTTGCCTAGCCGCTAAGGAACAGCTCCAAGTTTTTAAGAATCTCTATCGAGCCCATAAGTATATGATTGCGGAGCAGGCTAAGTTTACACAAGAATGTCAAGTTTTTTATTCTTCCTTGTTGCGAGTTGTAGCTCAAGTGGAAAAGTTGGCCAAGGACTTGTCGGAAAGAGCTCAAGCCTCCCAAATTGTTCAACCACCCAAGGAAGTAAGTGTGGAGGGGTTTGATCTACCTAGCCACACTACGGAGATGCATAAAAAATGTTGTCTAGGTTGCATAAGAAAATATGAGCAGCTACTGATCCGAAACTATGAGCACCAAGAATCCTTGCAAGTTTCGAGTAATGCACATGACGCGCAAGTAGAATCACTTGTTGCCACCATTCGAAAGATGGAGCTTAAACTTGAAGTAATGGCCAAGAAGTTGTCCACTCTACGAGAGGGTACGAGGCCAAGTACTCTCACGGAGCCCCAGATGGTTTACGAGGATAGTGATGGTGAGTCTTTTTGGGGTGAGCTTCTAGTTTACTTGCATGAGGAAACCCCAGAGACGTATGTAATGGTGAAAAAGGGAGAAAGCCTGTTTGATGATGAAGCTACGAAGTTAGTAGGAGAGAGACTTCAACGTACGCAGAGTCCTCCTATTGATCCTAGCATGGATGTTGAAGAGGTATCTACACCTATTCCATGTCTCACTCATGAGCCCTCAATTGTCAAAGAGGTTATGACGGTTGAGCTAGTCCTCGAAGAGTTGGAAAAAGGAGTAAACTTTACATTGGTGAGAGAAACAAGGAAGAAACCTCATTGTGCCTCATCTCTCATGACTTTGATTGAAAAGAAGAAGGATCTTGGAGATTATGAAGATTCAAGTGTGGTGGAGACCGTGCACTATCTCCCCACGAAAATGCAAGATCCGGGAAGCTTGACATTGAGCATAACTTTTGGGAG
>JAOYMZ010008674.1:0-21812 GCA_025802335.1 Pinguicula primuliflora
TGGCCGGAAACCTACCAAAATAGGTGTGTACCGAAATTCTGTACAAGAATTTTCGGTACACCTAGCATCTCCCTAAAAATTTTGGATTTCCAACTCCGGGCACAAAACAAAAACAAAAAAATCAATGAGTTTTTTTTTTATTGTCAAAGTCGATTATAATAATACTCTGGGAAATAACAGCAGAAGCCAGAAATAGGTTCCCTCCATTAAATGAAACGGACATCCCATGACATACCTATTTGTTCTGAATTCATGAATGCAATTGTCTTTCCCTCTATTTGTTCAAACTTAAGCGATACTGCAGTAGCTAGTTACTGAGGAATTGATAAAGAACAACCCATTGCAGTAGATAATGTTTCAACTCCTGCTATAATATCTGAACGCTATTTTGTCTAATAATTAATATAAACTTAGATGATTCATACTCTGAAAATACACAACCTGGAAATACTTTAACAAAAGAAAATTTTCTTTTCATTGTTATGAACCCTATAATAGAGGATATCTAAAACATAGGCCCTCCCTTTTTTTTACCCCATAAAAATACTTCAAGGATATTAATGGTCATAGAATGAATGTATGAGTATAGTTTCGACCTATAGAAAAACTAAAACAACAAAAAACCGTGAAGAAATACCTAGTGATGTTTTATTCTTGAATGAAAAAGCCTATGACAACAAAAGCTAATGGTTTGTTTTTGCTTGAGAGTAACTCCTACTCATGCAACCTTTAGTGAAGATGGTAAACTATCACGCCTCCTTCAAATATTTCCTGGCAAACCTTTTGTGAATGCAGGAAAATCTGGTGAAAGGAAAGAGGATGACACCTAACTTGCCTCTTGGTACATAGTTTTGTGTGTGCGTGCCTAAACCCTCGTGTGTGCATTCAGTTGCACCCTCGTGTTCCTTGGCATGATTGTATTCCATGTTCACTATCCAAGTATCTTGTTTTCTTGGGAGATTATTAACTGTGTCGACTTCGGGAGTTTCTGTTGAGAGTGAAAATCCGTTGCTCCATTCGTGATGGCCCATTTGGCTAGAGAGAAGGGTACTACATTTTCATCCTTTGTACACAACCTTACTTCACATCTTTGTACCTGCAAAATAAGAGATTGAATTTGTGCGAAGGTATCAGGAAGCTTCCAAGGCCCCTTACCTAGGTCCTACGTCCCTATAATCAGCATGGCATCCGCCGCTTCAATCTCTACGACATGAAAGTTTCTGTCTCTGTAGAAATACAATTAGCGGTGGCTCATATATAGGTATCCCATTTTTGGAACGGGCAATACCTCCTCTCCTTTTTGTACAATTCAACATTTTTGGGCTCCAACCACATTAATTTTAATGGTATGATGTTGAGATGGTGGTTGGCATGTACCAAAACTGGAATTTCTTGAAGAGGGATGGTGATATTCCATTGCTTTAGGATCTGATTTTCCCGCCCCCTATCGGGGGGCTAAATTTAGTGTTAGCCAGAATAAATTTAATATATTCCTCAATTTGAGACCTTATTAATGGAATTGGGGGATTTGATTCTTAATTTCTGATTAAACATCTAAGTTTTCAAATGAACCTGCAAATTGTAGTAAATGTGATTTGGTGCAGCACTTTTAAATTTTTTCTTGAGCAGGTTGTTTTCAACGAGTCTAGTCTTCGGGAAATTGGCATAGTGGATTGAGGGATAAATTGGACAACTGACCTTCACGAAAATCCTATTTTAAATTATAAACTCCAATTTTATTTTTGATTTACTTTTATTATTCTTTTACTTAAAAGGCATTAAAAGAAAAGGAAGAAAAGAAATAAAATACTAAACCATCTTAATACCTTCTAATCAAGTTAACAGCCGGAAGATTTTTTTACTGTATCATCTCCGACGATGAAAAAACCTAGAGTTAAAAAATTCAAACCATGGATATCGTCGTTGCAGCCTTAGCCGATTCAGTTATCGCTCTTGTCGTAATCGCCTCCAACCTTATTGTCGTCTCATTCATCGACTTCCATGTCATCGCCGCCTTAGCAACTGCCTTTGCCTCCAAAGCTGCATACCTCGTCGCCCTATGCAACAACATTGCCCACCAGGCGATTTTGCATCCAATGCGCCCTCGACGACCTTGTCCCGGCGACTGCCACCTTTGACTTTGTAACTGCTAAACACCATGACTCGGCATGGTCCGATAGGTTCAGTCTGTATAACCTCGATGCCACTAATGCAACTCGAATTGCCACTGTCTTTTGGAGTTTATCACTCAACTTTGTTGCTTGTGCCTCTAAACTTCGTCGGATGGTCGGCACGATCCAATTCTTTGATGTTGCCTCTGACTTTGCCCTTCAGGCCGAATTACTTGGAGGTAAGCCATACGCAGTGACATCAACCACCATATGATAGAAGTCAATGTGTTGGACCGAATAACTACCTTACGCGAATGCTTTAATGGAACAGTGAAAGATGATGTCGATTATCATTGCGGTTCGTCTGTCTCGTCTAATGATACACAACCATGGTCACCAGAGTAATCATATCTGGGCTGCTTGTGGAAATTAAATAGAAAGAATCTAGTCTAGAATGTTACTGATAATTTGGTTCATCTAGTCTCAACTATCCGGGTTAAGATTGAATGTACTACCGGGTTCCGAACGAATGTACTATCGAGTTACGAACATATGATACAAATGAATGTGTTGGGCCGAATAATTGCCTTGCATGAATGCTTCAATGGAACAGTGGAATATGATACCGATTAGAACTCTGATTCTTCTGACTAGTCTAGAGATTCATGGAGATATCGGTCACTGCAGTCACTGCCATGGTTGCCGGAGTAATCATATTTGGGATGCTCCTGGAAATTAAATATGAAGACTCTAGTCTAGATTGTTGATGATAATTTGGTTTATCTAGTCTCAACTATCCGGGTTAAGAACGAATATTCTACTGGGTTCCAAACGAATGTACTACTGGGTTAAGAATGAATGTTCAACCGAGTTCCGAATGAATGTACTACTAGGTTATGAACAAATGTTCTACCGAGTTCTAAACGAATGTACACGTATTGTCGCGGTCAACTCGACGGGAATTGACTGTTGTCATTTCCAATCCAATCCATCCCAGCATCTCAGAACATGAAATGACAAACAAAACAAATGGTTTGTTGTGAATGAATGTACTTCCGGGTTCTGAACGAATGGATTTATGAATGAACATCTGGGTTCCGAATTTGATGATTTGATTGAATGTTGTTGAACTGAATTTCGTAAACTGAAAATAAAAATAAAAAAATACATCATATCAATCATTTCATATATTTTATTAATAATATAAAGTCAACAGTTAGTTACAAATATCGTCGGCAAAGAAATTGAAAGAGATGCTTCATACATTGGTAAATGGCAAAAAGAACTATACTGATAGTCGTCGTCAACTTGGAAGATTTGTGTATCCCAATTATACGATTGTGTTGCCATCTTATTACAGCATTGAGGTGAAACCAAAAGATATTATACAAATCCTCCTCATAAAGGAACTGGAGCTTACGATAGGCTCGCGAATTTGCACAATGATGCTGGCCAACATGTGCAAGGAGGGCAACTCTCTTTATTCCGGGTTCGTCCTCATCATCTATCCCAAGGGTAATTATTTGTGGTGACCGCTTCTTACTTTATCTCGATCAACATTCCTACATACTTAGATAACCCAGAATGAAGACAAATCTGGATAGCTCTTTTATCCCAGATGACACACCAGCACCACTTCACTTGTAAAAGTGGGGGGTTAATTGGTAGAAGGCTGCTGGTTTATCTTTCGGGATAAAGATTAATGCATAGAACGATATGGTGTACCTTATTCTTGCAGGGATGAAGTCAGAGAATAAAGTGACATTGAACCATGTTGTGAATGAGGAGTAAGTTTATTCTTGTTGTTGTTGTTGTGTCTATTTATAAGGGCTGGAATTATCATAATTGCATCGTGAACGTGGTATCCAATTATTCAACATCACAACAGAATATGAAAGACTTGCTCTGTTAGTGAAAAGACACAACTTTATGCAGATCATGAAAAGACTACACACGCCGTCTATGAAATGACACGCTATGGAAACAAATACCTATGGTTTAAGGCCCAACTAAGGTATCCAGGTTAACCACGTATACTCACGCAATGCATATTGGAAAAATTCGTATAGTTTAGGGTCCGACTGTATTATACGAGTTTACCACGTATGACACACTTTGTTACTCGACTGATGTGTTTGTTCCGACAATGCTATTCGGGATATTCAAGAATGACAAAAATATATGACAAAACTCTAATTACTCTATTTGCTACGCTAAGTGAGTATGAGTGGACAAGCATGTGTGTGGATACATTAGTTTTGAGTGGGTGCTCAGTCACTTGTGGGATTGAAGACAATATTTTTCAAGTAGATTAGAAACAAAGAGACTTCATTACATTTCTTACTAGAGCAACTTGATTTGGATACGAATCAATCATACATTGTACGTCTCACGGTTTAGATAAGCACTACACCCAATTTAAAGTGTATAAAAGTGATGAATTATATATGCCATAATTATGAATTTAAGAGTAATTAATGAATTGTGGTTGTTTACTGTTAATAGTTTAGGGTCCGACTGCATTACCCGGGTTTCACACGTATAGTCACGCTCTTGTGTGATCGGAAACAATATTTTCAAGTAGAGTGAAAACAAAGAGACTCCATTACATTCCTCGTAAGAGCAACATGCCACGATTATGAATTTAAGAGTAATTAACGGATTGTGATTGTTTAATGTTAATAGTTTAGGATCTAACTGCGTTATCCGGGTTTAGGGTCCGACATCATGAGTAGTTTGCGGTTGTTTAGTTTTAAAAGTTTAGGGCCAGACTGTGGTATCTGGGTTAGACATAGCCATAAGTGGTTCCCCGCCTTCTCCCCCATCGATATGAGAATAAATACAAGAGAATAAAACCTGACTTAACGAAGGCAATGACTCTTCCGGGATTAACACGTTCGGTCTCGATCTTGTCGATAGAAGTGAGTTATATAATAGTTTATGGACCGACTAACATATCCGAGTTTACCATGCGTAGTCGTGATCTTACCGTCGGACGTGAATCGAACAACGGATGTTGTGCTAATTAGAGGATAGTACAATGTATCATACAACGCATGGTCGAACTTTCTTTTGGGATTGTACAGCAAAACTAAATCTATTGTATCTCTACTAAGATCATATCTGGTGTAAATGAAATCTAATAAAGATGCGAACAATACGTTCTCCTCGATTTGAACAACTCTCAAATTACAGTCGACGTCTGTTCCTATAAGCTCCGGAATATTCTTTACTTCATCAAGATTTACAATCATATAAAATAAAGTCAATTTCATCTGCAAGTAATATACAATAGAGCAGCATATATATAATATAAATACGTAGAATTAAGGAGTCAGGTTACTGACCAACCACGGTAATCACGACTACAAGGTGTCGGGTGACCGAACGTAGGTTGGGGCCTGTATTCTTGACCACGAATCGACTAAATTAATCCAGAGAATGAATGTTCGGATCACGAAATTGAAATTTTCACACCAAAATGCATGACTCATATCGAGAACTAAATAATCTTGTGCATAAATAAGTTAGAATTCAGAATCAAATGCACCTTCAAAAATGGAACACAGATTAGATCCACCCTATTCACGTTGGGTCTGTTGATGCTCTCAGTCTCTCTCGCTCTCTTTGAATGTGTTTTCGAAAAAAATTAATCCTAGAATGGGGAAGAATAGAAGAAAAATATTAATTTGTATTTTCCGATGACCAAAAAACCATAACAGTAGTTGGGGTTGGCGGGAATGAGTGTAATTACGTTAGTTGACTGTTTAGTATCAGCGTTTATTATGGTAGACTAAAATATATTCGATTTTTGATTTATTTTGAAAGATGAAGGTTATTTGCAATTCTTTTTTTAAGGTTATTTTTTAAAAATAAATTTCTCATAGGTTACTTTTCAAAAATAAATTTCTCATAAGTTACTTTTGCGAATGACCTGTGGAGTGAGATCAGTTTAGACCACATTTAATTTCAAAGAAGGACCATAATTCACTTGCGATTTCACTATTTGAGAATAAGTGATCAATTGTTTCTATGTGAGCTGAGGAGTGACAATAGGAGCATTTGGAGGCAAGGGAAATGCCTTTTGTTTGAATTTTTGAGTCAACAACTAATGAATCATGGAGAATTCTCCACATATTGATGCTTATTATAATTTGGGTGCCATATAAATGAGTAAGTAGTTAAGGGGGTGCTCCAATGCCTAATAATGTTCTAGGCGGAGTTATTTGTGACAGATATGTGACTTCAGGTTCCTTATGTCTTTGCCTGGGTATTAAGGGACCTAGATGATGCCATTGAGGTCATCCTAAGGGGCTACTAACCTAAGGCTGCCCAGATGCCATTGGTGACCCCAAGAGACTTGGTTAATCTTTAAAATTTCTAGGTGTGGGGTGATCCTTTCAATGAGTGGTGCACCATCCTCCATCTATCAAACCAGAATCTAATATTGCCCTCTTTTATGACTCATCTTGTGCATGGTAGCATATTATCTCTACCAAGTATGAGAATGTGATGGGTTGATTGGTGCTTGGGGGAGAGAGATTTGAGCAGTACTTAGCCTGCATGAAAGAAGCCCGTAATGACTCTCCCTTTCAGAAATACCACCATAGTTTCATCCCTGTAATGGTGGTTATGTCATGCATACCTCTTAGGTTCAGGCCTCCCTCATTATAAAGGAGACTTATGGATTTCCACGAGTTCCAATCAAGTTTTTTCTTGCCTTCATAAGAACCCCAAAAAACTCAACTATAGAGCTTTCTATGTGTTTTAACACAGTCTTATTGGGAAGAAGCATAGATATTTGATATATGGGAAGACTATATAGCATTAAACGTATTAAAATATTAACCTACCCCCACTTGATACAAGCTTAGATTTCCAGCTGCAATTTTTTTTTAAACAAAAAAAAAGTGTGCATTGCGGCTGAGCGTCGCCTAGGTGGTCTGTGCGATTTTTTGACTGCAAATGAACCGCTTCCGCTTAGCGACTTCTCGAACACTAATTTCAACTATTTTTTTTTGTGAATTTTGAGTATCATTTGATTGAAAAGACTGGTCTTTTTCCTCCTTTGCTACTGGGGAGACCCAAGATATGTTATTGGCAGACTAGTATATCGGAGATTTGTCCATGTGTTGATGGATTGTCTCCTTGTACTTGGGGCTTTATTTGAGATGACAAAGATGCTCTTTAAATAACTTACGGTCAATTAACTCCAAAATGCAAATGGATCACAAGAAAACCAACCCATCTCTTCAAAGAATCAAATGCATTGTTCTTCCTCTCCATCCCCCAACAGAAAAGGGAATAAATCAGCCCTGGGTTATCGCCGGGATATCAAAAGCTGTAGCTTCTTACAAAAAGAGAGAGCTTAATGAGTGTCCCCAAGCTTCCCTGAAGCTTCGAATATTCAGTAAAACTCAACCTCCAAAACTCCAACAATACAAGAGATAGAGGAAGAATTAAACTATCCAGTAATAGATCTTTTTCCCGATTCAAACAAAAAAGGTCTAAACCTATATGTTGATTTATCTCACGTCCCAGAACTATCCTATATTTCACATAAATTCCAATCCTCTCCTAAATCTGAGAATCAAGAGGCCAACCTACCCCCAAAAAATTCTTAACTTTCTCAAAGTGCATATGAAATTGAAACTTGCCTAGAAGATGATCAACAATTCATTACACGTCATTCAAAAAAGTATAAAATAAAGCTCAAAAGAACAAATCTATTTAATCAAGGTAACACCACGTAATAAACAATTTCTACTTGGCGAATAAAACTTCCTTTTTCAGATTAAAACTGATTTTGGCGCTATATTTTTGGCGAATCCTTTATGAAAAAGGAAGCAACACAAGATCATATGGCAAACAAGGCGACTCCTGATATTGAATGGATATATGTCCATTTATTGTTTGATTTTGAACAGGGGCTCGAGAATTCTTAGAGCTGTTCCTCACGAACGCGCATTCAATGACAAACAAAGTGACTCTCAATTTTGCCTACGCCATATATACTTAAATTTAAATCGTGACTGTAAATACAGGGTTGCCAAGGGATTGACATGTAAACCAGGTTCACGAGTAAACCAAGCCAAGTTCCACGCGCATATGAATTAAATTTACTGCAAGAATCCTAAAGCCCATGAATATCTATAAGACATCATGCGTGAGATGTGGACACTGGCATACGATGGAGGACCATGCTGTAGCGTCATGACCACAAATCAGGTGGAGTATTTCAATGTAGTGTTGAACGGTGCACGACGTTTGTCCATCACATCGATCGTACAAAAAACGCATGATAGTTGCATTGACTACTTCAATTCACGTATGAGTGATTGTTTGTGAATGACATCATCCCTTTGATGCGTGAACTGAGAAAGCAAAGCATTTTTATGATCGAATGATGGCACGTGATCCGATGCATGAAGTGAAGGCATTCGATTCAATTGACGCTGGGACCAGATTACATGCGCAAGTACTTACTCATGGCTCACGTGAATGCCAACATGTTGAGTGAAATATCTACAATTGCTAGTGTGGGAAGTGGTCACGATACGACATTCTGTACTCCCATACGATACAAGTTAGTTACTCATTATACAACATTTCACTATAGTATATTATATAACATATATACTGAACTTAAAATTTGAATCTTTGTAGACATGCCGAAAATATTACAAGGGCTCTATAGACTATTGCATTCCAGAGGTGACAATTCTCGAGCTCATGTGAGCGTACGAGAATCATGGCATGCTAGGGGTCCCACATACACAAACCAACTGTTGCATTTTCATAGGTACACCAATTTAAACTAAAAAAAAAGAAACAGACGAGCCGGAGATCATCTTTTTAGTTGCCAACTTCTAGACCATATTTTGCTCTTATTATATCTTGTAGCCTCTCTTTGAAAGATGTGATGATGTTGCAATTGTGCTATCAACTTTTCTAGCATGTACATGTTCTCCAGATAAAGTCTTCACCGAATGAAAAGTGTCTAATAAAGTTATAAAGGAATAAACATGTATTCACATAGGTTATAAAAAGTTGAATACTTTATCATCTTAACCTAAAATTCACTCTCATCTTGTGTTGGTGATGCATTAATACGCCAAGTACTAGTTTCATTCTTGCAATTTGTTGTAATGTGTGCACTCAATTTTTTTTTTTCATAAAAATCAAGTCATGCTCATTCCTTACCACTCAATCTCTCAAGACTTCTCTACATTGTTGAGGGGTAAAAAATCGGAAAATTTAATACTTTACCCTGTCAGAAAAATATTTTGTGAAAATACCTTGCCGCGCAGTTGGGTTCTGCGCGGCAGGGTCCGCGCAGAAGCCTTCTGCGCGGCTGCCATAAAAAAAATCTTTCATTTACACACATTAACCCACATTTACATACACTTTGTTCCTTGCCTTCTTCTTCCTTGGCTTCATCGGAGTCGTTCAGCCTCCAGTAACGCCTCATTATGGCATTTGCTGTAAAATCAATTCATTCCAGTTACTTATTTTTTCCAACCAACCCTTCGTTTCACCTCACCCCATTCTTTATCTCCATTCACAATTTTCACCTCTCATTTTTTCATATTTAAGATTTTTTTTCAATTTTTAAATTGTTTGTCTCATTTTGCTTATTTCAGTTTTTTCCAATTTTGCTGCCGACGAAGTCTTGTCACAGTCCATGGTGGAGGGTGAATCCCAAGTTTTGGATGACCTAATGTTTCCTCTTTTACTATTGTCTGGTTCTATTCATATTTTCTGTCTGCTACCGTCGATGCCGAAGGTGCATCCTCACGGACAAGTCTTAGTTTTATGATGGATTTAATTTCTGGCAGCTTCTGGTTACACATGTTTTCGAATTGGTTTGTTGAAATTCTGAATAACTGATCCTTTGGAAGCACCTTTAGTTCTGGAACGAAGTGTGTGTGAAAGTGTGTTAATGTGTGTAAATGAAAGAATTTTTTTTGGCGCAGAAGGCTTCTGCACGGTATAAAAGCCGCGCAGAAGCCTTTTGTGCGGACCCTGCCGCGCAGAACCCAACTGCGCGACAGGATATTTTCACAAAAATATTTTTCTAACAGGGCAAAGTATTAAATTTTCCGTAAAAAACCTGCAACCAAAGAATAATTAAATACACAAAACAATGTAGATTTATTAACACATACAATTCAATATATTCAATGTACATATGAACCTTATAAAACTTATATTGTTCCATATCAGACTGTTCACTGAAATTAGAAATACACTTAAGTGTGGCTAATATTTGGGTCATTCGCAAAAGTAACCTTATTATAAACCTGCTTTTGAAAAATAACCTTAAAAAAAAGATTTGCAAAAGTAACTTCATCTTTAAAAATAAATCAAAAATCGAATATATTTAAGTTTACCATAATAAACGCTGATAGTGAACTGCCAACTAACGTAATTACACCGATTCCTGCCAATCCCAACCACCGTTACGATTTTCCGATCGTCGGAAAATACAAACAAACATTTTTCTTCTATTCTCCCCCATTCTAGGCTCAATTTTTCTGGAAACACATTCAAGAAAGTGAGAGAGACAGAGAAACCGAGAGCATCAATAGGCGTAGCGTGAATAGGGCGGATCTAATCCGTGTTCCATTTTTGAAGTTGCGTTTGATTCTGAATTCTAGCTAATTTATGAACAAGATTATTTAGTTCTCGATATATGTCATGCATTTTTGTGTGAGAATTTTAATTTCGTGATCCAAACGTTCATTTTATGGGTTAATTCAGTCGATTTGCGGTCAAAAATACAGGCTGCGGCCTGCGATCTATCACCGGCACCTTGTAGTTGTGATTACCGTGTTTGGTCGAGTAACCCGACTTCTTGATTCTACGTATTTATATTATATATACGCTGCTTTGTTTTCTATTATTTGAATATGAAGTTGACATTATTTTATAAGATTGTAAATCTTGATAAAGTAAAGAATATTCCGGAGCTCATAGGAACAGGGGTCGACTGTAGCTTGAGAGCTATTCGAATCGAGGAGGACCTATTATTCGCATCTTTATTAGTTCTCATTTACACCAGATATGATCTTAGTAGAGATACAATAGGTTTAGTTTTGCAGTACAATCCCAAAAGGAAGTTCGACTATGTAGAGTCTACCATTTTCCTGCGTGATGACGATGATGTTGTGGGATTTTTAAGCCCACGGGAGAATGAGGATTCAACAAGATACACCTTGAAAGTTATTTTGCGTCCTAAGGGAGTGGCAGAATGCATGCCTGAGACCCTGAACCAAGATGACACGCATGTTGTCTCCGTGGTTATGCTAAGACATGAGTCCGCGACATTCGATGTGGCAATGTGTGAGACTAATGCTAACGGACTGGTTGCTCGTAAGCTCAACGTTAATGAGACAAAAGTCGTGATGAATATTTAAGCCATGTCACCTTGTGTATGTGTTTGCAGCAACATATGGATCCGACACGACATCACACGATCTTAACTCGCCGCCGCCGGATTACATAAGGATGCATGACGAGGAAGCATGTTGCGGCATATATCTCCATATTTTTCCCATGAGTGCACTTTTTCATTCCCTAAAGGTTCATGGCAAGAATAGAGGAAAACTAATTTCTCCGCATTCTACATCCAAAGACGAAGCAAGAATGAAGCGCTAGAATCGCTGCCAGAAGTGTGGTATCCTCAAACATTATGCAAAGACATGCAACAGTGGACGTGTTGATAAGGAAAGCGAAACTACAAGTGAATGGCGGGAGTCAGGACTGCAGCCTACAGTTCGTATCATACCCAATTCGCATGCTGAACATTTAATTGAAACTTGAGAATAAAGATTCAATTGTATTCATTTCATCCATGTAGTTGTGAATTCAGTTGTATTCATTGCTTAATCATAATCTATTCATTAGAGTAATTATGTCCTATAATATAATTCAACACTTTCAATATGTCGGGTATAATACGGCCTACGAGTAAAGCGAGAACCTACGTGGTGATTCTAGATATCGCTTTTAAGCCGGGTTTCAGCCATTATCCCCTTAGCGGTCCTTTAAGCTTGACAATAATTATATATTAAATTACAGCTCCAAGCACATTTTAAATATAGGTTTTAGTCAAAAATATTTATTCTGCATTTAAATATCTTGTATAATATATTCGGAACAAACACAGCAATTGTCCCGACCTCGAACAATCGTGGATATCTCGGAAGAGACATTCGTGCTCCAACTATACTGTAATTAGCACAACATCTGTTGTTCTATTCACGTTTGATAGTAAGATCGCGACGATGCGTGGTACACCCGGATAATTAAGTCGCTCCATTAATTATTAAACAAACACACCTATCGATAAAACTGTGACCCATCGTGGTTATTTCAGAAGTGTTATTCGTTATCCAACTATCTTGTAATAAGCACATAATCCATTGTTCAATTCACATCGGAAATACGTGGAAAACCCGGACACGCCATCAGACACTAATCATTTAACAATAAACAAACCACCAGAGCTTTATTATAACATAATTAAATATTCCGTATAGCATATTCAGAACAAACACAGCAGTCGACTTGATATGGCCAATCGTGGTTATACCGGATGAGACATTCATGCTCCAACTATCCTGTAGTTAGCACAACATCCGTTGTTCTATCCACGTCGGACGGGAAGAGTGCGACTATATGTGGTAAACCCGGACATGCCGTCGGGCACTAAATATTTAACAATAAATAACCCATTAGAGCTTTGTTATACCATATTTAATTATCTTGTATAGCATATTTGGAACAAACACAGCAATCGTCTTGACCTCGGATAATCGTGGATATCCTGGAAGAGGCATTTGTGCTCCAACTATCCTGTAATTAGCACAGCATCTGCTGTTCTATTCACGTATGATGGTAAGACCGCGACAATGCATGGAAAGCCCGGATAATTAAGTCGGTCTATTAACTATTAAACAAACACACCTATCGATAAGACCGCGACTCATCGTGGTTATCCCTAAGCATTATTCGTTCACCAACTATCCTGTAATAAGCACAAAATCTGTTGTTCTATTCACGTTGATAATACATGGTAAATCCGGATATGCTGTCAGGCACTAAACATTTAACAATAAACAACCCACCAGAGCTTTGTTATACCATAATTAAATATTCTGTATAGCATATTCGGAACAAACAGAGCAGTCGACTCAATATGGCCAATCATGGTTATCCCGGGTGAGACATTCGTGCTCCAACTATTTTGTAGTTAGCATAGCATTTGCTGTTCTATTTACGTCTGATGGTAAGATCGCGACTATGCATGGTAAGACCGGATAATTTGGTTAGTCCATTAACTATGTAACAAATAGAGCTATTGACAAGATCGCGACCCATCATGGTTATCCCGAATAAATTATTTGTGCTCTAACTATCCTGTAATAAGCACAACATCCATTGTTCTATTCACGTCGGACGGTAAGAGTACGACTATACGTAATAAACCCAGACACGATGTCGGGTACTAAACATTTAACAATAAACAATCCACCAGAGTTTTGTTATTCATACTCACTTGACGTGGTATACCCGAATATTCCAATGAGAAAAATATGCGACTGACGTGGTATACCCAAATATTCAGTCGGGCCCTAAACCCTAAAGACTTGAACGATGATGAGAAATACACGACTCGATGTGGTATACCTGAATTGATTGAGTCGGGCCCCAAACCATAGAGGCTTTAACAATGATGATAACTTCTCAACTGGACGTGGTGTACCCGAATAGATCGAGTTGGGCCCTAATGCTAAAGGTTCTATCAATGATGAGATCTACGTGACTCGACGTGGTGTACCCGAATACTTTAGTCAGGCCCTAAACCCTAGAGGCTAGGATAATTTCGACAATTACGTGACTAAACGTGGTGTACCCGAATACTTTAGTCGGGTCCTAAATGCAAGAGGCTAGAACAATTTTGATAACTACGCGACTAGACGTGGTATACCCGAATGAATCGGTCGGGCCCCATACCCTAGATTCATAAACAACCAGGACTCAATAATTATTCTTACATTCATCTTCCTGACCTGTAACGAATCACTCTTGAGTCTTGACCCCATTCAAAATGCCACAACTCCATTCTTTACATGTAATTACACTATGTATGATTCATTCATCTCCAAGTGAAGATACTCCTACTAAGAATACAATGAAGTCTTTTGTTTTTAAGTTTTGATTTTTATTGATAGCAAAAGTGATTATACAAAAATAGCCCCAAAAGTGAGCATAGTTTGAGCGTACAATCACCAAAAGGTAAAACAAGTATCAGTGTTTCTTGGGGTGGCCGTGCCTGCGCTTCGGAGCAGCTTGTTGTGGTTGTGTAGTCATTGCTTCCTTGTCCTGTACATGGTGGGCACTTAGTTATTGATTAGGAAGGATCTGGACAGCCTCCTCTTCGTCTACCTGATCCGCCCAGCTCTTTCTTGGAATGCTCTCTGGGGTTCGTTGTTCAGTAGCCAAAATCAGTTTTTTGTTCTCCGGGGAGGCTTGCTGTGGGGGTTTCACCATTTCGTGGGCTGCTTGCTGTGTAGGTTTCATAATTTCAGTTCTCTTTCATTTGCGCATTGCGCTGCATATAGCATTTGTTGCGTCATCCCAGGAGGTTTTTCCTTTCGGTGTACATTCAGTTCATGAAATAATTCAATTAGGTCATCGAACAATTCTGCCCAAATGGCTCTGTTCACAACAATGAACTTGTATGAGAATATAATCTTATCTCACGTAGTACGTCCAAACTAAGTGATATTGACACACATATCATTATGTCATCCTCCAACACAATTTACTTTTGTATTAGGTAATATATATTAATTATTAGAATATTTTTATTTTAAAAGTAATCTGTTACCCCGAATAGTGTCGTGGTTATTACGACGGCTATCAGGAATAACACGACTACACGCGGTTAACTCGATTACAGTATTCGGTCCCTTACCTTACTTTCTTAACTATCGACGACCTGTCTGAATTTTTCCCCATACACGTAACCCAAATAGCTGAGTCGTCGTACACACATCATGCATCAGAGGCACGACTATGCGTACTGAGCCCGGATACATCTGTCAGGCCCTAAACTCACAGTATTTCTTTTCATAGACTGCGCGTGCGCATTTCGTCTTTTGATGATCTGCGCGAAGTTGCGTCTTTTCACTAAAAGAGCGCGTCTTTTCATATCCCTTCATATACCTCGTCCACGATGCAATTATGATAATCCTCGTCCTTATACGTAACCAACTTGAAATCTACTCCTCATTCACAACATGGTTGCTAACGTGGCTTCCTTTTCTGATTTCGTTCTCCCCAGAATATGACTCACCATATTCTTCTGTGTCGCTTCCTCTATCAATAACTTTTACAAGTGAAGTGGTACTGATGTGTCTTCCGGGATAAAAAAGTTGTCAAAATTCTAATATTTCATGTCTTCAGTTAGTGATACTTTCGGCAAAAAATCTTCACAGAGAGCTGAGAATCTTCCTCAAATGGGAGGAAAAGAAACTTTATAATAGTATATAGCAAATGAAGTGTCGGCAGAGGGATTCGTTCATTTTCCGATGGTGCAAAGTAGCTTATATTTGAAGGGAAGAAATTTCATAATAGTATATAGCAAATGAAGTGCCGACAGAGGGATTCATTCATTTCTCGATAGTGCAGAGTAACTTATAGTTTTGTTAATTTCATTATGTATTTTGTTGAGTTGCGCAAATCTTACTAAGACATTCATTCTTAACGTGCTAAGTCATGTCAATTTTGTGAAATTTTTTTTTCGAAATTTTTGATTTTATTAATAAAAGCAATTATACATAACTAGCTCCGAAAGTGAGCATAGTTCAAAGCATACAATTGCGAAAGCGGTAAATGGACCAAGAGTAATTGGCCCAACCCAATTGAGAGTACGAACTAGTCAATTGGGCCTGGAGGCCAGCCCAAAAATGGGGGCCCGGCCAGGGAGCCGCCGCATTGCTGTGCGGCCTGGAATCCATCCGTCGTGCTGGCCGGAATGTTGTGGTGTGTGGTGGCGATTGCTAGCTCTGAGGGGCACCGTGCAGACGGCGAGTGTAGGGTTTGCCGGGCAGCGACGGATCTATTTTCGTCGGACTGGGGTTCGCCGGGCTTTGGGCCGCTGGGTCTGGATTTGCTGGTGGCGGAGGTCGCCGGGTTGAGCGCCATGTTGCGCTCACTGGGGTCGATCTGTACTGGCACACCGTCGCTGGTGTCGTCGAGGATGGGAGTCACGACGCTGAGACAAGACCTGCAAATCCGTCCAGATGTTGCCATGGTGCGAACCTGTGCTAGGTCGGGCGGTGGAGGCTCCGGTGCTGGTGGGAGGGATGACGGCGGATGTCAGCCTCCCCGAACCGAGCTGCTGAGACCGAGATTCCGGCCAAATTTTGTGAAATTTGTTCGTACACATTTAATTGAATCAAAAGTCAAACAACATCAAACACCCTAAAGTGTACATTGTTACGGTTCCAAGCATCATTAAAAAATCGATAAAGCATACAGTGTATGATTATTCCTGTACTCCTTGGGATTTGTGATGCCCATCATGTGCAATTCAATGTTCTTGCACATGTAAACCCCACAACCTCCGCCGTATATAAACCAATGAACAAACCATTAACAAATTAAAATAATAATTGAACTTACCCAATATATGAGTGACTGAAATAAACTTATTATCCTATATCTCCATGATTAGGTCGGAGCTCATAAGAAAGGGATCATCAAGGATGAGAGCATTTCCACACATCTTCTACGAGTAGTTCACCTCACATAGTGCTTTCTTTGAAAGGCTTTAGAATTTTCGGGGTTAGTGTGCATAGTGGACGTAACGACTTTTGGATCAAATTGTCTAGATAAGCTGTCGGTTGATTGTCAATAACTGTGATCCGATCTCCTTCTAAGTGCAAGACAGCTGCCACCCAATGTGATCTTCCCACAAGCTAAGGCACGTACACGGTCTTGCAAATCAACCACGTCGATCCCTTGTCGGGGATCAGTTTCACGTATTTTTTGAATATCCCGTGTAAGGCTTTCATTATCTTCTTTCATGCACAATCCTTCTTGTCATCCCAGAATTGATTGATAAGGGTACAGAATTCAGTCGGGACACGTGCAACATCTTGTGGGAAAATGTCCTTATATTTTCTAGATCTCTTCCTCATAAGATAAAAGATTTTCATCAACATGCTAAAAGAAAGTGGAAAACCAACCATTAGTATGTATGGTACAACTAATGGTTATATACATGACTAGAGCAAAACCATCAGAATAAATACGTACCATATCCTCCAGCCAAGAATCTGCTACCATAATGTCTTTGAAGAATTTTGGTCTCAGCTCCATAAAACCACCACGAATGTCTTTCGGACAATGTGTTGCATCACTCGTATTCATCCAACTTGTTAGACATTCCTGACGTTGATTATTTCCCACACTTGTAGGGGCATCTGAATTGTAAACTGCCTTCGTCCTCTTAGTTTTAGGTCGTAGAAATATCATGTGTTGGTATTTCGACGACCCCCGTTTCCTCTTTGTACTCCAAATCGTTTCTTGTTCTTCACCAGTTTCTTCATTCATGATCTGTGCAGACGTAGACTTAGGATCTTCATCGTATAGATCTTCCGGATGTACAGGATCAAGTGGCACATCCGTGCCTTCCAACCACCGTGTAGGGTTGCAGTATATGTATGTGTACGAATTATCACTTGCAGCATCAGATTGTTCCATAGAGGAGGCGACTGGTTTAGAGGCGGGAACTGGCTCCATAGAAGTGCAACTGGCCCCACATTGGCGGCGACTGGTTTTGAGGCGGCAACTTTCTCCACAGAGTCGACATTCATGTTAACCAAGTCGTTGACTGGCTTGGTTTCGAGACATTCGAGACTCCGAATCCTGTTCCGCAACTCTTCAATTTCTCTTTCTTTCACTACACTGTCCTCATGATAAAACTTAACAGTTGCGTCGATTTGGTTTTTAAGTCTAGCCCTACACGCCGTCAAAAACATTATGACACTCCAGAGTTCATCCACTATCTTCTTATTTTCCACTGAGGAATTAGCCTTAGAAGCGTCGTAACTCGTCGGAATAGGCCGTGGAGTAATAGGAAATCATGAGATGGTTGTGGCAAGGCATTGAGCTGTCTTTCCTCAGTTGATAGATCATCGTCATCTTCATGGGAGTCGTCTGCAAAAAAAAAAACAGACCCAGACATGTTGATCAATTCCACCAATTTAGTGATCCGCCCATCCATACAGTCAGGCACGTCCTCAATATCCTTCATACATTGCGTCTCACTCTCTTCCCTCAAAGGTTTCAGGATCGGATAAAGAACACCCTGGGAGAAAAATCGAAAAAACAATTATTAGGTTAGGAACGTTCATCGTTCGTGCATGACTCTGTATACTCAGAGTGGGTTCATCTCGACATGCACATATACGGGGTTGCATAATCATGCTTAAGGTGGGTAAATCACGATAGTCATGATTCACCCAGGATAATGCACACGGGAATTCTAAATGTTGAACATTGTTCGTGTATGGCCCCGTATATGCAGAGTGGGTGAGTCACGATAGGCATGACTACAAGAATTATGAATGTTACTGTTTGATCCTGTATACGGTATTAGAAATGCACGTAAACATCACCCCAGATCGAGGCGTGTAGTTCTTTACCATTTTGATGCGGAAAACATCAATGATTTCTTCTTGACTGCTCATTGACGAACAACAACTCCAGTTCAGGCACCTAGGAAATCTCATCGTGCTTCCATCACCTATTTGGTTGCCACACATTGGGGAGAGCTTGATAATTGCCTCCAACGCCCAAATCTATTTCAATGGAATACACATACTTCTTAGGTACATCTTCACGTTAAACTCCAAATATGAAAACATTAATAAATGATAAACGACTCATATGTAGAGCAAATTGGAAACCTGTCCTTCGTTCATGGTACTTTAAGTACGTGACCCTATGGTCCTTAAGACCGATCTATGAACGATCTTGACGTAAGCTTTATTGCCCCATAGATAGGCATTAAATGTGGACAGATCATTTGCCATTCTCACAGCTAGTTCATCGATGTTTTTCTTTGAATCACCTGTTAGATTCACGCCCTCTAGCAAGTATAACATTAATAGCTTGACCCTGTCCTCAGACAATTACCGATCGGCAGCTTCATCTGTCGCATTTGCTGTGATGCTTCTTCTTCTTCTTCTTCATCTTCTTCTTCTTCTGGACCTTGTCCTCAGACAAATGCCGCTCGGTGTCCTCAAAAAATTGTCGCTTGGTAGCCTCATCAGTCGCATTGCTGTGATGCTTCTTCTTCTTTGTCTTCTTCTTCATTTTTTCCTTAGACAATTGCAGATCGGCAGTCGCATCAGACTTCATTCTCTTTCTCTTCTTCGTTTGAGCCCTATCCTCAGACAATTGCATCTCATCATTAGCCTCTCTTTTGGTCAATTTCATCCACTTCTCCTTGAGGTTTTTAAACATGAGGTGCGTGAGTCCTTTGAATTACTCATCTCTTATCCAATTATCATAAACAGAATGATACGGATCTGGCTTCTTCGAGCATTTCAACCCTGTCACCATTGCAAACTAATGGATACAAAAATGGATTGGTTTCCTATCTATCAAAAACCATAATCCATCTGCTTAGGCATGTCGATCCGTCTTTGTATTTTGAAATGGGAAAGTTTCCCAAGGAACGTAGTATGTTGTGATATCCAAGAATCGTCAAAGTCTAGTAAATGCCTGAAACAGCTTCTTCTGATTTGGGTGAGCTCCCATTTTGTCAAATGCTCCTTTATCTCCCCTATATCCCGCAGAGAGTGGCTCACCATCACCTTCGCTGGGAACTCAACATGCACGTTGTCATAGACCTCCGATGATAGGTATGTTGAAATGCTGAATAGTTCAGGTGCATCAGCGTGTATGGGCACCTGTGTATATGTTTCACACAATCAAACAAAATTTCCAAGAGAATTGATCAAACCAAACTTCAGATTGGTAATATGGGGTCCGTTCCAAACCTGACTAATGGAGTCGCGTAATCATGTCGCAATGTATAAATTTCATTCAAAATACATACTGTAAGATTCTGAGATGGGGAATGGCTTGAAACGTGTCCACCAGAGTCATCTCCCACCATCAAACCCATATTTCTTGATGTTTCCACGTCATCCATAACACCATTTCCCACCCACGGCATTTCAACAAGTTCTCTTAAAACTGTTGCTGCTCCTCCTTCCCGCGAAGAGAGTTCGTGTGCATATTTGAGGCATTCTCGCTGGATATATGATCAGTAAAAATTTGGACGCATTTTTGTGTATACGTGTTTGACAATTTCTACATCTACATATTGAAGGCGTTTCGAGTCGAGGTTTTCGGGGTTTTCAATGAGGTTGAGGTTTTTCTTGGCGGTGATAAAAAAGTCTTCCGGCAATTTGACTTGATTAGAAAGTATTAAGATGGTTTAATATTTTATTTCTTTTCTTCCTTTTTATTGCCTTTTAAGTAAAAGAACAATAAATCAAACCCAAGTAACTCAACTGTTGAGTTGGGTACCTTCAATTGTGGAGGTACGAGGTTCGATACCTTGGCCTATAAAAAAAAAGTAAAAAAACAATAAAAGTAAATAAAAAAGGAAATAGAAAGTTACATTTTGAAATCACTCATGAAGAATTAAAGAAACACAACACATAAATTTACGTGGTTTGGCAATTGTCGACATCAACGAGAGGAAGTTGTTCACTATTTTCTTCACCCTATTTCATCGTACACATTGCACACTACTTATAGTCACATTACACCATAGACACCAATCCTGGGATTATGGTAATTAAATCCCGAGAAATCTGAGTGAAGATTTGGTCAAATCTTCTCCAAATATCTCAACTAATACTCTCCGTCAAGTTGGGTGTCGGGATGCTGGATATCCAACTTGAATAAGCCATCATGGAACATACGGCCTGCTATTACTTTTGTCAAAATGTCTGCAAGCTGATCCTCGAATCTGACATAGGGAAGAGTGATAACCCCAGACTCCAGTTTCTTCTTGATAAAGTGTCTATCGATCTCCACATATTTGATCTGATAATGTTGAACCGGGTTCTCAGAGATGTGCATCCCGCTTTATCGTTACATCGGAGCGGGCAAGGTCTATCAGGTGGAAACCCCAGTTCAGTCATCAATTTCTCTAACCACAAGACTTCTGTTACCCCTCTAGCAATGTCTCGAAATTCAGCTTCCGCACTTGATAGGGCTACCACCTTTTACTTTTTGCTCCTTCAAGTCACCTGATGTGCCAATAATGAAATGCACCTATATGCAAGTATACATAGCCACAAGTAGCAATCTTACGAGCAAGTAAGAGTCATCTCCCATGGAAGTAGTTCTAATCACATGCTTTGTTCTAATACACTTTCAGAGTAACCACAATAGTTTGGAGTTGTCACTACTCTAATCAAACTAAAATACAACTAAAACAACTAAACATAACCGAACATATGCCAATGTGATGCCAAGAACTCAGTATGATCCGAAACTATCACCACATAACCATATGATCCGAAAGTTAACAAGCCAAAATCACACAATATCCGAGAGTTCAATAAGATGAGAAATGTTTAAGGACTTGATTTCTTG
>JAOYMZ010008685.1:0-21810 GCA_025802335.1 Pinguicula primuliflora
TCTCTCTAGTATTTCTCTCTGTAATGAGACTCGGAGATTTTGGGATGATGAAACAAATGAAGGAGGATATCCTTTTACAGTGAGAAAATGCGTGAAAATCGTAGTGTGAATCACTATTTAATTTAGCCGCCCACGTTTCTCCTTCCGTCCACTTTTTTCCTTCAATCTCATCCTTATTTTCAATTTCATTTTTCATCCTTATTGGGGCCTATAGCTAAGTTGAAAAAAAAAATATTGAGCCACATGAGCATGCTTCCTTGTTGACAATGGTCCGTACCTAATTAAAATGACCGATCGATAAAGATCAAATCCGAACTTAATTGCTATAGCATATTCAGACAACGAAACCAACTTTATGAATGAGATCAAAGCACCATCAAACTGGTCATATACACCTCCGTATATGATGAGCTCAATATTGATGTCAACAGTAGAAAAATTGTCCCAACAGATTGTAAGGAATTGACCTTCACCGCACTATTTCTCTAAGGCACTTCAGATTCACATTTATTTTCTTCCAGAATAGACGGTGTGCAATTCAAAAAATGATATTTGATTGAGTCCCATCATTAATATGTTGAGCAACAAATCAAAATTGAAGCTTATACGCATGAGGACAATACAGGTTACAAAAATCAATTCTTTAAAGTCCAATTGCAAACTCAAGTTGGCATCCATCCGACGTGGCAATCATCGTATCGCTAGACACTTCTGATGAGGAGTTCATTCGTAGTTTTAGTTAACATCAGAGGTGAAATATAGAAAAGAGATATCAGATCAAAGAATTTGGCTCATAAATGGAGAAAGTTACCAGTAGAGAAGAAAGCAGAAACTCGACAAATATGTTGCTAAAGCCCAGGCCCCAGCACCGTAAACAAGAACTCTTCATATGGTTGACTTACTTGATCATATTGAGGTTGTCAAAAAACAGTGATGTGGATGTGAATCACCTGGAGTTTAGGGTTTCGTTTAGGTTGAATGACTTACATCCACTTCCTGCCTCGATGATCATCCCGTAGAATTTTTCACTTCGAGAATACCATTGTGTACATGACTCTGAAGTCTAATGTTACATATAAACAGTGTTCGAGAAAGTGCTAGGTGGACCCTGGACAGCCAGGGCCCGTTAAGCATCTAAGCGGCCTAGTCGCCCGCCTAGGCGGGCTTTTAAACGGCCTAAGCGGTAATTCGGACAAAGCGGAGAGCAACATGTCACCTAAGCGACTTACTTTTCGAACAGAGCATATAAATCAATAGTTGCAACATAGTTGTTAGATGATTTAGATTATGTATTTTTGTATAAGTATTTCGATTATGTACTAATAGGGATATTTTGAGAAGAAGATGGGTGGTGTCCGCCGGATGTATTCTCATGTAATTGAAATTATTAATAGTTGAATTTATATCAAAAGTTAAAGATGGGTGGTGTCCACTCTGTATAGCAAAAGTGTACATTTATGATTAAATTAACAAATTTTAATTTCAATAAAAATTTGATGGACTTTATATCACATTCGGCTAAAAAGTGGAGATGCATATCTATATTCAACTAACATATTACCCGTGCCCTCAGGCCACGGTTCCGAGAGTTCAGTGCAAATCATTGTAAATAGTAAGCAGAGAATCTAAACAATAAAAGGAACAATATGTACCACATTTAATTCCGAGTGAGATATTAGACTGAATTAGGTTGGCAAGAAAATTTATACAAAAGTTGGGAATAAGTACAAAATAATGTTATATAATTAGTGATACAATTCTGAGACAGTATTTTGCTGCACAACAATGAATGTAGAGGCCGGTGAGGACCTATCAACTGCATGGAAAATCTATATGTCAAACATAGCAGTATGAGATCAATATTTCCGAAGTTATTGTATGAAACTGCAGAAAATGTTTCAATCTAAATAAATCAAAACATATAAAGAAGGTATCTGATCCACAAAAGAACTTAGATAATCCTCCAGCCTTCATAAGAGACAACTGCTTCCAACAAAAAAAAAACAATATTCTAGATCAATGCATATAAATGAAGAAGGGAAGAGCAATCACAACGAAAGAAAATGCAATGGTGAACTGGTAATTACTAATTTCAACATAACCTTGACTTGATATTCTTCCAAATTTATCCTTATTAGCAAACATAGAAAAGTATATCAAACATATTCTTTATGTGGTCGAAACATATTTCAAACAATGACCTTACATTGGGATTAAGAAACATCAATGAAAAATATACTGAACTATGTTATTATGATAAATTATTACATAGACTCGTTGAAAGAAATATGTAGCCCATACGCACCAGGAAGGAGATTTGTCCACCGACCTGACCTGCCTGGTTCATCTATGGAGAAACCTAACATTGGTGAATAAAAACTGAATTACCACTTGTGCCGTCCGCCTAGATCAAGTGACTGCAACATGAAGGCCAAAAAATAATGCATTAGGTAAAGAATTGGATGAATTAAAAAAATGAATACAACGAATCGGAGAGACATTATGAAACTGAATAAGCAAGAGCAGAGAAAAATAGAATTAGAAAGTTGTCAATCTAATGCCTCAACTGATAAATCATTTTCTATACTCACATATTCCTCAGATGTCTGAAGGGGGAATTAATGAAGGGATCCAAGTTCCCTCTAAAAACTGCAAGCATGCATACATATATGTGTATGCGTGTATTGGATTTTGACAGGAAATCATGATCCATAAGTTGGACACACATACATAAATACATACATACATAGACCTGCGAAGATAAGGATCATTATGATATATTGCTGTACACGGCATATTTGTGATTCATACCTGCTGACATATTAACAAACTTAATTACTCAGTTTGAACAAATGGTCCCCCAAGTTATATTGTTGGGGACCCGGGTTTCTTCGGAGCAAACAATAACGGTAAGCAACCAACCTCATAATCTTGAGATGCGAGATCAATACCCTTGAAAAAACACTATAAATCAGTTTATTTTCTGCATCTTTTAGAATTGTTGTTCATTGGCCTTCGGTTGAAGAAGATATGTTCCAGTTCTTCAACATTTGGTTACTGATCATTAAACTATTTTGGATGGCAAGTCATAACCTGTTTCAGCCAGATGAATTAAGTTAAAACACCTCAGTGTATACGGCAAATGAGATAAAACTTTGTAAGATTTAAAATTCCAAACAAATTTATACAGATTCATAACAATAGAAAAAGGATACAAAACAGAACCTGACAGAGCAAAGAGTCGCCCAGCCACAGAAATCCTCTGTGACCTCCAGAATGATACGAAAGGAAGATGAAAACCCTATTGCCAACACCCAAAATGGTAGCATGATCTTTACAATTTAAAATTCACGACTATGTAGAAGACAAATGAACCGTAACCACTGATGCAGTCATTGCAAACAATAAACTGGAAATCATAAACAAATACATAAGATGAATACAGTTATGTAGATGGCAAGTGCATTTTTAGAAACAAATCTTGGAAGAAATAAGCCTAAGGAACAGAACCGCATTTGAAGAACTCAATTGAAGAACCTTCAAATTCTGCCAGAATACTCAATTGGAGAACCCTGCACACCATACCCACATATGGGAAAGAAAGCCGTCGGCCGTTCAGAATGGGATGGACCACGATCTAGGAGGAGATTCAGAAACCCAGGTTACAGACAGAAAAATCACAGATTCCGCCGACAGAATTTCCTTATCTAGTCGGTGCAAGAGAAATTGTTTATTCCCCAGTCTTCAGTTCCCGTGGCAGAAGCTTAGTGCCGCTCCAAAAATCAGATCATAGCATACGTCTCAAAGTGAACGAAATCGCCATTAAACAACTGATTTACGGAATCCTGAGCTCTTCAAAATCTTACTCAAATTCTCTAATTTAAACCTCCTCAACCTTTGAGAAACGGAGGGAATTTGCAAATCTCCAGAACCTCCACCCCAATAGCGTCACTCGTTCCAATTGAGAGGGAAGAAGAAGGATGTCATCTTCGTCACTTTTGTATTCTGGACACTAAATGAATAGGAGAAGATGAGGTAGGTACAATTTGGCTTCGGAAAAAAGAATCCGAAAAAGAATCGCGCAGGTAGATGGATGGAGGCGGAACGGGAGGCAAGGGTGCAAAGTCCGTTTCCTGCTTCTTCTTTCCACCGGCGGACAGCAAAGAGGAGCGGCTGAGCACAGAGAAGGGGAGGCGGATTTCACGCAGAAGATGGGGAAGTGGAGAAGAATTGGAGACGGGGAAGACGGATGAATTGGAGATGGGGAAGACGGATGAATTGAAGAAGATTAATTAATGGTGAAGGAGAAGAATTTTTGGAGAAGAAGTGGGGGTAAGAAAACAGTGTAAGCACTGTTACCGACCGAAAATGTTATATGTCGTTTTGGCCGAAAACAGACACATTTCACTGTTGTCGTTCCTACCCAAATTAACTATAAGATATATAATGAGATAAATCCAACATACTCTTGGAATGATTTATGCAAATCTCAATGCATATGACATATCTAACATCACCCATGTCCTTTATGCCAATGATAGAGGAGAATTGTGGTTTAATGACATTGATCTTTTACATGTTTCTGCCAATATTATCTTATCGACATATATGGAAAGGTGTAAAATTAGAAGTATCATAATCTGGAAGACCGTTTAAATCATCTATGAGTTTTTTAAGATGACACATTGTCTTCTTGCCCTGCCGAGATGGACCAAATAGGTTGATACATGTAGATTTTTTCCTCGAGTTTTCCTTGAGAAAGAAAGTCTTTAACGTCCATTTGGTATAATTCGAAATCTAAATGAGCAACAAAGACCAAAAGTAAGCATTAGTCGAAGATAGATTTATTTAGTGTTATTGCTGCTCATAGACTGATTCATCCTTTTCTAAGTGTCTTAGAGTATGATTAGGAGGCTGGACTGCTTGTAGTTTATGCATCAGATTTAACAATTCAGCTGCTTCTTTAGTGTCACAAGTCCTGGACCATGACAAGAGTCGTTGTAAGGTATGTCAATCGCATACCCTTTTATTTTGCACATACAATTGCACTGGAATGGAGGATAAGTGTTAGATAGACATTTTGCTCATAGCCATCTATCCTACCAGAATCTGGTCGAATAACCTCTTCCAACCTTCTTTATATATTAGTTGCAAAATTTAGGCCTCTAACATTTTTTATTAACACAATTTTTGTAAGCTAATCGAGGAGATTCTTTTAGGATCTTCATATTTCTCCCTCCTCAGGAAGCTTCCAATGAGCTGAGTTATCTTCCTTGGCGCACCTTTCAGAGCTTTATAAATTGATAAATAGTATAGAGGAATCGTGGACAAGACAACTTTAATTAGGAAAATTCTCCCCATATTGACACAAATCTGATTGACCAACATCCCAACCATTTTTTGATTTAAGTCCAGGACTGATGGCAAGAAATGATCCTTCCTGGTTGATCCCTATTTCCACTCCAAGATATTTGAAAGAGGCGAATCTTATGAACAATGCAACACATGCACTTGCCTTATTATCTCCTCTTCTGCCACAATAAGAGAGTATATCTAAGTATCTAACTCTTTTGAAAGTTTATTTTCAGACATGAGCAAAGTTCATATAGTCTTAATACCATCTTGTATGCCTTCATATTTGTTGTGAATTCATCCCCGAATAAGAGGGTGTCATCTCCAAATTATTGCAGTGTCACCCTCAGATTGTTTTCCCAATAATATAGTCATTCAGTCTTCCTTTATGGATTGTTTCTTAAACAATAGAGTCAATCTCTCTCGTGCTATAGTAAATAAAAGAGGATAGTGAATCCCATTGTCTAATACCTCTCTCTCCATTCTGAGTTCCCGCATTCACTCATTTATCGTAGCAAAAATGTGTAAAGTTTGCACACATTCCTTTAACCATGTCAATAACTGATGAAAACCTATAGATTGCATCAAACTCCATAAATAAAGCAAGTTGACATACCTTAAATAGGTTGCAGTGTTTCTTAAAAGCCTTCCCATAATTCACTACTTCGTTCACAACTAGTATATTGTCAAGGATAGATCTGTGCAACAAATCCAGTTTGCATTTATTAGATAGTCTACACAAGATTCATGTTATCTTAGCCAAGAACAAAGTTTAGTAACCAGGGGTAAATTTAGGATTTTAAGATTGGGGGTGCTCACTTAAAGTTATAAAAAAATAAAGCTAATTTAAAGTACGTAAATCTTATTTAAAAATATACCTAATTTTCATTATATACATTGTTTTCTGTGCAATTGCACGATGGACGATAGTTGAAATTTTATAATCGATATTTTTTAAAACCTTTACAAAATATTTTCATTATTTAAAGAAAATATCTATATCAATATTTTTTTGTTATATCTATATCAATATAACATGCTAATCTATACATTGGCTATTAACTATACATTTTTTTTTGAAAATTGAAAATTTTATTATTAATAAAAACTTTACAGAATGTGCATAATTACAATTTTACCCTTCCATTTTCTTTCTTCTTTTTTCCTCTACTTGTTCTCTCTTCTCTCAGATTGAGTTTTTCTGTCGTTCTCCTCCGAGGAACAGGCCTAATTTGCATCTTGCAGAATGATAATTGGATCGGTGAGTCACAATTCAACGGCGATGAAAGGTGCGTTTCTCTTCTTTACCTTCAATTTATACCAAAACCAAACTTGAAATTGAATCATGTGTAGGATGTCGAACACTTTCCAATCTTGGTTTTTGAATTGCTTCTGATTTCTTCTCTTCCAAATCTGCCAGAGAACTGTAGAGAGTAGATTTATCATGTCTTGAAGATCTTCCTGTTCTATAGAGTTAAGTTCTCTTTTCCAATCCCAGCTGTAGCTCCATGAATGCTCAACCCAAGTGCCATGCTGAGCCGCTGAATATTCTTTGGTTCTTGTTTTTGTATGCAGTCTAGGAAATCTTTGAGCTAGTGATTGTTGTCCTATCCACGTATCTTGCCAGAACTGCATTCTTGATCCATTTCCTGCTTTAATGATCCATTGTTCTGTGAACCAATCTTCTGAGAGGATGATTTGCAAATCCTTCCACCAGAAGGAGTGTATTCTAGGTCCTTGTCTTCTGCCTCTTTGCCTGGTTTGCGCTGTGTTTGACACCATTAGCTCCTTTTGCAATCTGCAATCTTCCTTCATGAGCATACTTGGACCTCAGAATTTGTATCCATAGGCTGTTTTCCTGCAATAGAATTCTTGCACCCCATTTGCCAAGTAAAGATTTGTTAGTAGCATCTAAATTTCGAAGTCCCAACCCCCCTTTTTGTTTTGGTAGGCATATTTTCTCCCAGGCTACCCAGTGTATTGTTTGGTGATCTTTTGTATCACCCCAAAAGAAATTCTTAATCAATTTTTCTAGGAGGTTTAAGACAATCTTGGGTGCCCTAAGGTATGATAGATAGTAGGTTGGAAGAGCGGATAGTACTGAATTGATTAGCACAAACCTGTCTCCTACTGAAAGAGCCCTGTTTTCCCACTTTTCTAATCTTGTTTTGACCTTTTCAATCACTGGATTCCATGTAGATCTTCTTCTAGGATTTGCTCCCACAGGTAACCCTAAATAGATGAAGGGGAGTGTCACTACTCTACAATTTAGATGTTCTGCTATGTCCTGTGTTGTTGAATCTGCAATATTCATTCCTATCAAACTGCTTTTCTCAAAATTGATCTTTAGCCCAGACATCAATTCAAACATTCTTAGGACAGCTTTGAAACCTCTTATGTTCTTCCATGAGGCATGACCAAAAAGTATTGTGTCATCTGCAAATTGCAAATGACTAAGAGGAATTTTATTTCTGCCAATGAGTATTGGATCTAGTAAATCTAAGGAAACTGCTTTTTTTATCAGAGCTGACAGTCCTTCAGCCACAATTAGGAACAAGAAGGGTGATAGAGGATCCCCTTGTCTCAGATCCCTGGATGGATTGAACATATCTGTGTGACTTCCATTAATAAGAACTGTTGTGGAGGCAGTGTTCAAGCATGTTTGAATCCATGTTCTGAATTTTTGTGGAATTCTCAATTCTCCTGCCATTCTGTCCAGAAAACTCCAACTAACTGAATCATATGCTTTTTCAAAGTCCAATTTCAATATGAATGCAGGTTCCTTGGTTTGTTTCATCTTTAAAATTGCTTCATTTGCTATTAGAACTCCATCTGTTATCTGTCGTCTGCCTATATATGCTGTTTGATATGGAGATATTACTTCTGCCAATACTCTGCTCAACTTGCCAGCCAACACCTTTGATAGGATTTTATAGGGTGCATTGATCAGTGTTACGGGGCGATAGTCTTCCACTTTTTGCGGACAGGATTTCTTTGATAAGAGGAAAATACTAGCCACATTGTCCCCTTTTGCTATTGTGCATGTGTCATAGAACTCCAACATCATCTCCATAATATCTCCTTCCAAAACGTGTAAAAAAATGTTTTATGAAGGCAAAACATTTAGCTATTGCATCTTTGACTTCTATTGTTGAGAAATTTTTTATTAATGATTGAGCTTCTTCTTCTTCTAGCCTTTCTATCATCACATCATTTAGAAAGGATCTCATGTGGTCTTTTAATGTGAATCTTGCCTTGAAATGTTCCATGAACACTGTTTTCACTCTGTTTGCCTCATCTATCCACTGTCCTGCCTCCCTTATCCCTTGAATTGTGTTCATTTTCTGTCTTTTTTGAACCACCCTGTGATAATATGCAATATTGGCATCCCCTAATTGAATCCAGTTGGCTCTAGATTTCTGTTTTAGCATGCTTTCCTCCCTGATCTCGAGCGTTTGTATCTGATCTCTTGGGGCACATATCCTTTCAGCAGGAAGACTGTCTGTGCTACTATTCTCTGCCACTTGCTCGAATTCATTCATCTGTTTTCTCAACTCCTCTAACTGTGTGCATCCTGTTGCCATTCTTTGTGCATGCCATTGTTGAATTGCCTTCCTGAGATGCTTGATTTTTTCTTTGAGAATGGAGCCTTTGTAACCTTGTATATGTGTGTTTGTCCATGTGAATTCCACTAGCTAATTATACTCCTCCAAATCCATCCAGTGATCCATTACTTTCATGCATTTGGGCCCCCAATTTGTTGTTGTGGTACTCAGCTTAACTGGGCAATGATTTGCTACACTTCTCTCTAAACCTGCTTGAACCCTAACTGCCTCTCCTAACCATTTCTCATTCACTAAGAATCTATCCAATCGACTCATAGCTTTTAGTGCTGATAAATACCAGGTGAATTTCCTGCGGGTCATGGGTAAGTCCGTAAGTTGTGCATCACTTACAAATTCATTGAACATTGCAATCTCAGTCCCATGTGATCTTCTTCCTACCCCTTTTCTCTCATTGTGGGATAGCACTGCATTAAAATCTCCCATAAGATAGCATTTATCTTCTGTTTTATTTTGCAAACATTCTTTGATACTTTTCCATAACTCCTGCTTTTCTCTTGTGTCTGTTGGCCCATATACATTCACCATATGACTGATATCATTTTCTCCATTCCAATACCCAGATATTCCCAGAAACCCTTCTTGCCCCCATAAATTAGTCCTTTTGAATTTTTCTTTGTCCCATATACACAGTAGGCCTCCTGAGCTCCCATTTGATCCACAATATGCCCATTCAATTGCATTATCGTTCCATAGTCTAGAGACCATTCTTTTATTAATATGATCTTTCTTTGTTTCTTGAATGCTTATGAAATCCACCTTGTGCCTCTGAATAAGCTCTCTTATTTGTCTTTTCCTTCTTCCTGTCCCTAATCCTCGTGCATTGACTGTGATTATCAGCGTTTTTGGCCTCTACTTTTTTCTTATCCTTTACCTTGAGAGTGCCATCCACTTTTCGTTTAATGTCCTGAACCTCCATATCTACTAGCTTGCTCATCATGTGTTCATCAGAATCCACTGTGTTGACCCAAGCTATTTTGATATCGCCAAGGTTGCTGCAGCTTCATTTCTCAGGCTCCTTGAATTTGAAGCAACAATATTGCTGTCTGATATAGAATTTGATATTTGTGTTTGCTCAATAGATCTGTTGTTTCTTTGACTTTCCTCTTCCATCCTTTCTCTCTATTGTGCTCGAAATTTGTCATTTTGGATTTTTTGTTTCGTCCTTTTCATTCCTTTTTCCTCTTTTTTCCATCTTGATGTCCTGCAGTGTCAAGTTTTTTTATCTTTCCCTGCTTGTCTGGGAAGGGAGCTGTTTCATCTGCATCAAGTGCTACTGTTGTGTGTCTCAACATGTTGACATTTGTTTCAGATTGCTGACACTGAATGATCAAGGTTATGTACTCATCATATAAACTTTTCAGGATATCCTCTTCCATCTGCTCAGCTTCCATCTCCTGCTCATCCTCTGCTTGTATTTCACCAATCATTTCTTTCTCAGTCGACTTCTTCATTTCACAAATAACACCCTCAGGGTTTGATTCTTCTTGCTCAACCACCTCGTTTATGTCCTCCGTTGGTTCCCAAAATTTTTCAATGGGGATTGGACTGCCCTTGATTAATTCCCATTCCTCCTTGCATATCTCTGCCATGCTTTCTCTTGGAGTACCTTCACTCTTCCTTTCATTCATTTCATTCTTACTTCCCAGTTCCTTTTGTTTGTCCGGTACAATGTATCTCCTACCATTCATCTCATCCAGATCATTATCAGATATGTATGTTTCACCATTTATTCCTCTAAATGCAGAAAACTCATCATTATCAGAGTCACTTGTTGATTCATCATCCAATTCTCTTATCTCCTCTTCCGCTACCTCAATGGTCACTCTTTTGTTAGCCACTTCTCTAACAGTAAGCTCATATTCTCTCCCATCAATCATTACCCATAACATACCATTTAGATTTGACTTGATCTCAGTTTTGATTAGAATTTGAGCAACCTCCAAATACGTATCTCCAATAGATTGAAGAATCTACTTTGTCCAACACGCAATTAGAATGCGATATATTTTGATCCATTTGAATTTTTCTCTGTTTGGTTGTTGAGTATGCCCGTCATTGACATTTAAGACCCACCTTTTCAACCACTGATCATCAATTTTCTGAAGCTCTGCATTCTCTCTCCCTTCAGCTTCCCATATTAACACCTTGTCCAGCCCCAAATAGCTTACCTTTACATTTTGATATCCTCCCTTTTTCAGGTTTCCTTTTAAATCCTTCCATGATACTCCTTTCATTGTGCAAATACGGCTATGCTTCAACCATTTGGAGTCATCTGTTGTTGTTGTGAAATAGAGATCTGGAGAATCTCTTGGTGCTAAGATAATAGTTTGTTGCATCTGAGTGTGCTTCACAACCAGGTCAGTTTTCATATTCTTTTGGACGAGCTTTGCCACTCCCATACTTGGTTGTTTGTGTCTGCTTGCTTGATGATGCTATATCTTCATGTCTAGGAGTTTTTCTTGCTTGTACAGTCTCCATGTATGATATGTCTGTTCTGTTAGCATTCCTCCATACATTATTCTTGAGCAGCGGCTTTTGATATCCTGTTCTCATTGTTTTCAGCCTTCTATCAAACCGTGCCACATTCGCTCTCAATTTGAACTGCCCAATCCATATGGTATTCAGTCTTTTCAACACGCCTTCATCAGTTCCCCTCCATTATGGGGGAAGTTGGTTATGAAATACGTTGACACTTCTGCTCTGTTATCCATGATCAGGTTCTCTTTCAATCCAAGCTGTCTGAACTCATCGCCAGACTCTCTACACTCTTCCAAACCAATATCAGGTACCTTAGGGTTGGTTTGCATCTGGTTATGCCTAGTTGGGTTGTCTACGGTAACTATGTGTTTCCCTCTTCTAATCTTCTCATGAAGATCGGTCGACTGTAGGGAATTTTCAGCCATGGTTGGGGGTTCCGGCATTCTAAGATTTGATTTGGTTGGATTCGTTGGCAGTATGGTGGTGTGAGGAGTGATTGAAAATTCCTAAAGCTCTGCTCTAAGAACGGAAAAGGTTGGGACTTCCCAGTGTGCCTAGTACAACCCTTGGGGAGGTGATGGGTGCGGTCGCAGTTAGTTACAAGTCCTCCATCGTCGCCGGCGAATGGTGGTTTCCGGTGAGATTCATGAAGATTCTACAATGTGCGCTGTTTTCGAAAATCGTGCCTGGGGGAATTTGAAATTCAAAAATTGAATTGCTTCGTACTTAGGTCTTCAATTCGTTGAAAAGTGGCTACTAACTATACATGATCATCATCGATTACTATTTTACCCCCTATTTTTTCCTCAAATTACAACTTACCATTAGATAAATTAGCCATTTTCACCCTTCATTCTCCACCTTCTTCCTCCTCCGACGAACAACAAGAAAATAGACGGGTTCTTCCATCCAATTCTCGTAAAACCGAAAAAAATATATGTTCTTCGTGTTGACAATATAAATAGGGAAATCATTGTAAATAAGACAGAAGATAATTATAAATCTTCTCCTTATCTAGAAGATCCCGTAAATCATGTGATTGAGGGAATTGAGGGATTATACATCACCCCTATCCCTATAAATGTTGTCTCTACAGTACACTCAAATATACAAGAACAGAAGAAGAAGGACTAAGTTCTCGCGTAGAGTAGGGAATTCCCGAACTATGTAAATTCTGTGTTCATACAAATCATACATATATTCATTCAAATCATCTTAATATGGTATCAGAGCAGCGTTTTCAATCCTGGAAACCTGTATCGTCATCTACCTAGAATCAGCTTCACAGGAAGATGACAAAAGAGTTGAATCTAGTCGAGAACAGTCTCATGGCTGAACAATTCAAGCAGTGGCTGAAAATTCAGCAAGATTCATCATCCTCCGGAGAGTCAGAAACCTTGAATCATCACGGAGCTATAATTGACATCAAACTGGACGACTATAACTACGTGTTGTGGGCTCGTCTCATGAAAGTAGAAATCAGTGGAAGGGGGTGACTGGATTTCATAACAGGTCAAGCCAAAGCCCCGGCCGAAACTGATGCTGGCTATTCTACCTGGAAAACAAAGGATTCGCAAGTTTTTGGATGGATCACACGATCCATGGATTGGAAATTAGTGCAAAAATATGCACACTTTCCGACTGCATATGAGTTATGGAGGGTTTTGAAGAAGACTTTCACTGGAGGGGAGGACAGTTTGTAGATTTTTTATCTTATTACCAGGGCAGATAGACTGATTCAAGGCCAATCCACCATTGAAGACTATTATGGTAAATGTACTGCCTTATGGTTGGGAATCGACCGTCGTCGACCCAATCCCATGTCAGCGCCCGATGACATTGAAAAATACAACACCATTCAAGATGAACACAGGTTTTTCATGTTCCTTGCGGGACTAAATCCGGAGTTCAACCATACTGTTCGCGATATCTTGAAGGAGAAACCAACACCCTCAGTTGAAGTAGCGTACGCCACTATACAACAGGAAGCAGCCCGCAATCATATCATTTTTGCAGGAGCCTCCAATTTGTCGAATTCATCACAGGGTGTCGGTGCGGGACTCGTTGTAAAAAACCAACTTTCACAAAATCAGAGACAAAATCAGAATGGGACTGACTCACGAAAGTTAGATAGCCAATTTCCGGCCAATTCATCATCCTGCAAGGTACCCAGATGCGAATATTGCAGGCAACTAGGGCACACTGAATCAATTTGTTACAGGAAACATGGTTACCCGGGAGGACAGAGGCCAAACCGGCATGAGGGTCGCGCAGCCGTGATGGATACTAATTCCTTGGATTCAACCACAGACGAATTCGCCGCCGCAAACCTAGGGATTACCAGTGGTGATGCCTCAAAAGGGAAGAACAAAACTCGCGCCTATGATAATGAAGTGAAGAATCCGACTCCAACCCTTGGTAAGAAATCAGGTGTATGCGCTAATTTACGTAATTGCCCCCCAATTTTAACAGGTGCACGATACTTCAGCAAGGGAGTATTCCGACTTTTACCATGTCAAGATGGGTTTACAGAAACTGGGCTGAATCTCAAGCCCAAAGGTGCAGCAATCAGGGCCGGACCAAAGGGGCCGGAAAAATTACAGTAGTGCTCCGGAATTGGGCCGAAAATGGTAAAATCTGGGATTAGGCCAGAAGCTGCAATTGGAGCGAAAATTGGGTCGAAAATTCCGAATAAACAAACTTGGATTTTTGATTGTGGATCTACTGACACGATTACACATGATCTATCTGATATTATTCGTGTACAGGAATCTAAGAAAAAGTTGGTTCAAACGGCAAACGGTGAATTTGTTCCTGTCAAAGGGGCAGGCGTTATCCAAATTTCTCCATCGATGACACTGTCAAATTGTTTATACGTTCCCTCACTATCATACAATTTATTATCAATCAGTCATGTCTCAAGGGAACTTAACTGTGTCGTGATGATGTACCCAAATTTTTGTGTCTTGTAGGATATCCATTCGAGGAAGATAATTGGGCGTGGTACTGAAAGGGATGGTCTATACTATGTCGATGAAGTGGATACAACGGGAAAGACACTCCTCGCTCAAGGGTCTATCAACTCCAAGACTTGGTTATGGCATCGACGACTTGGTCACCCATCTCACGCGTACCTTTACCGGTTATTTCCTCAGATTTCTAGCACTCCCTTTCATTGTAAAATTTGTGTCCTCGCCAAGAATCATAAACAGTCGTATGTTTCTTCAAACACTCGTGTCCCGCATATATTTTCATTAGTACATTCGAATGTCTGGGGACCTGCTCCAATGTTGGAGGGTAGGGTTTTAAGTACTTTGTTCTCTTTATTGATGATTTTTCGCGCATGACATGGGTTTATTTCCTTAAGCACAAATCAAAAGTATTTGAGAAATTTTGCCTTTTTCATCGTATGATCCATACTCAGTTTGGAAGGAAAATTCAAGTTCTTCATTCCGACAAGGGAGGGGGAATCCGTGAATCAGCAGATGAAGATGTTTTGCTTTGAAACTGGAATGTTCACCAAACTACATGCCCGTATACTCCCCAGCAAAATGGTGTAGCCGAACGGAAAAATAGGTTTTTACTCGAGATTACACGAGCTCTCATGCTTGAGTCTCGTGTTCCATCCCTATTTTGGCCTGAAGCCGTATCAACAGCTGTGTTCCTTGCCAACTGACTCCCTACGCAGGTATTGGACTTTCGTACTCCCATTCAGGCTCTATCCAGACAGTCTAGGTTGCTGTTACCTGCATCATTATCTCCTCATGTCTTTGGATGTTCGGTCTACGTGCATATCTCGAAGGGGAATTGTTCTAAATTTGACCCATGTGCTGAGAAGTGTGTGTTTGTTGGGTATGGGACATCCCAGAAGGGGTATCGTTGTTATAACCCAGCTACACGTCGTCTTCATATCACCATGGATTGTGACTTTGTCGAGATAGAGTACTATTATGTTTTTGTCCAATCAAGGGTTCTGGGGGAGACTCATAGTGGTGGTGACCCCCTTGATTGGCTCTTTCCCTTAGCCAGGCTGTCGTCCACTTCCTCCACATCATTACCTTCCGATAATGTGCCTTCTTCCCATGAGCCGCACGCAGAGCCACCCGAACTGACTCGTGAGCTGGAAGGATTACTCGTTCAAGACTTCAATGATGACATAGTACCACCAGACCTTGAAGAGCCTCCCCAAATGTCTTCTTCGTCGGAGAATATGGTAAGTACACTATCTCCTTAGTCCTCGATATTTGCTTTGGATATTGTGCCGACTACTGACCTTGGCATAGGACTTCCTTCGGATATTTTGCATACTGACCTTGATACAGGATTTGGGAGCTCAGTGACCCCTCGATATATCTTGCCTGCTCGGGTCAACAGGGGTGTGCCCAAGAAGAAGTTTACTCCAGAACATAATGCAAAGACTCAGAGGTATCCTATTGCTGATCTCGTCAGGGGGACTATGTCTGATTCAGCACGAGCCTTTTCCATTGCGGTATATAGTGAGGAGGTTCCTCACAACGTAACTGAAGCCATGGAGATTCCTGATTGGAAGTAGAAATGGATGCTTTGCGAAAGTATGAGACATGGGAAAGGTGCGAGTTACCTTCCGGGAAGAAAACTATTGGATGCCGGTGGGTATATACCATCAAAAGAAAGGCCGATGGTACTATTGAGCGATTTAAGATAAGGCTAGTTGCCAAAGGATACACTCAGACTTACGGGGTTGATTACTCTAAGACTTTCTCTCCGGTGGCTAAACTTGATACGTTACGGGTCATGTTCTCTGTGACAGCAAACTTGAATTGGCACCTTCATCAATTTGATATAAAGAATGCTTTTCTACATGGTGATTTGAGTGAAGAAGTATACATGGAGGGGTCATCTGACTATTCGAGTGATTTTCACCCCCGGGAGGTTTGTCATCTGAAGAAAGCATTATATGGTCTAAAACAATCACCTCGAGCTTGGTTTGGGCGGTTTACGCTTGTTATGAAGAGATACGGGTACATCCATAGCAACTCAGACTACATGCTTTTCTTAAAGCGCCGCAATCACGGTATCACCTGTTTTATCATTTATGTAAACGACATGGTTATTACTGGAGACGACATTGAAGAGATTGGGAGACTGAGGGAGTATTTGTTTCAGGAGTTTGAGATGAAAGACATGGGAATGCTGAAATACTTTTTAGGTATTGAGGTAATGAGATCGAAGTCTGGCACATCTCACAGAGAAAATATATTCTTGATCTACTCGTTGAGACGGGTCTACTTGAGTGATAAACTGCAGAGACACCTATGATGATGAATCATGGTCGATGATAGAAGGAGGAGAATTAACTGACAGGGGGAGGTACCAACACCTGGTTGGTAAACTTATCTATCTGGCACATACGCGACCAGATATTCCTATGCATTTGGAGTTGTGAGCCAGTTTATGCATAGTCCTCAGAGCCATCACATGGAGGCAGCTCTGAGGATCTTACGGTATCTGAAGGGATCCCCAGACACTGGAATCCTGTACAGGCGGAGTGGCGATCTGAAGATTGAAACCTACACTGATGCTGATTGGGCTGGTAGTCGAGTGGATCGACGTTCTACGTCAGGGTATTTTACCTTCGTAGGAGGAAGCATTGTCACCTGGAGGAGTAAGAAACAGAGGGTAGTGGCAAGATCTAGCGCAGAGGCCGAGTTCAGGGGTATCGCCAAGGGAATTACAGAAATATTGTGGCTGAGGAAATTTATGACTGAGCTTGGTTATCCACCAGTGGAAGCGTGTCCAATAATGTGCGACAACAAAGTCGCTATACACATCTCCGAGAATCCTATCCAGCATGATCGCACGAAGCATGTGGAAATTGACCGACATTTTATCAAGGAAAAGCTGGACGACAAAGTTGTGACTTTGCCATTTGTGCGTTCTGAAGAATAGTTGGCGAATATTCTCACTAAGGCTGTCAATGGACGTATATTTCATGCATGTCTATCCAAGTTAGGCGTCGGATATCCACAACCTAACTTGAGGGGGAGTGTTGATAATATAAATAAGAAAATCATTGTAAATAAGGCAGAAGATAATTACAAATCTTCACCTTATCTAGGAGATCCCGTAAATCATGGGATTGAGGGATTATGTATCAACCCTATTCCTATAAATGTAGTCTCTGCAGTACACTAAAAAATACAAGAAAAGAAGAAGAAGGACTAAGTCCTCCCGTGGAGTAAAAATTCTCGAACCACGTAAATTCTGTATTCTTTCATACAAATCATACATATATTCATTCAAATCATCTAAATAAGATTAACCCACATCTTATTATTTAAATTGATTCACACACGAAGCTCGAACCCGAATTAGGATCAAATCTATTTTCTAATATATTTGTATTATACGAAATAAGAATGGGTCATCAATCCTAATCATATATAAACTTTTTGTGGTATTCAAGGGTTGAAGAGAAAGGTAATATGATAAGCCTTTGAAATCTTTTTCAATGATGGACCCAATCATTTTTATTCACTATTCCTCGGGTAGGCCTGTCTGTCTGCCAATTGGGATCGAAAGAAGCCGACAGAAAGTGATTGAATATTTTTTGTTCGTGGTGATGACTATGGGGACCATACAATGCTTTGAATACCATTGCAAATTGATAATAAGGACTCGAAACCATAGATTTATTAGGCATTGTGGTTCTTCTTAAATGGATCACGCTGTTCCAAATATATTTCATCGAGATTGAAGACTTTGATGATAAAATATCACATGCTTAGATTTGTGGAGCGGTTACCTACTACAACCACATGAACTTAATGTTCAAGGGGAAGATGGAATAAGGCCAAAACTGACAATCCGTCTTTAATGTACCTCGTGAAACAGAAATTTTTTTAAGCCAAAACACAGGTTTAGAGTTTAGGAGTTCAAATTTCTTCGACGATATTACCTATAAAAAAAAGTAAAGACGTAGGTATGTCATGTCAACTTCTTTTGATAATGTGAATGCCTGCGATTAATATGATTTGGGTGCATATCCTTCCTCATGGATTCCTAGAAGTTTAATTAACTATGGATTGTTCGTCCAATGGGATTAAAAACGTGGTTTGCATAAAAAAAACGTTAAACTATATTGCAAATCACTCGATCGTCAAAATTTAAAGGGTGTGATTCTGTTGCCATCTTCTTATACATCAATTTATACACTCCTTTTTAATTCCGGCCACTAGCATCGCCCATTGACGGAATTGATCACATCGTTAGAAACCTTATACATAGAAGATCACGTGTTCAAGTTTTGGTCAGGTTCCGACGACTTCGTTGCCGTAATTTTCTAAAACCCTATTTAGGACTATTTAACCCAAGGAGAAAATATGAAACCCCATTAAATGATGATAAAGTCGTCGAAACCGGACCAAAACTTGAACATGTGATTTTCTATGTATAAGGTTCTAACGATATGACCAATTCTGTCAATGGGCGATGATACTAACGAAAACGCCACCAAATTTAAATACTGAATCTTTCTTTTCCTGTTCTTTTTGCTAGAAGAATTATTATTAAATAATGATATACCTTGTTAAAAGAATTATTATTATTGATTAAATAAGGATATCTCTTATCAGGTTGGTGAATGAAACCCGGATTGATGTTGATGTGGCCTTTGCTTGACCACTAATTTGAGATTCATGAACTGAGGCTCCTTGTGCATCCTCGGAGGCCCAAGTCGATATAGATGGTCACTTTCAGGACAGGAAGCTTGGACACAAATTGTCAAATTGTTTGATTCTTACTTACTACTGATATACCGCTGCTGTATATTTTAACTTTTAACACTTCAGTGCTGCTGCATTTTGCACCTAAAACCACCATTCCTGTCTACTTATAGTTACAGGATCATAAATGACTTAAGTGATAGTAATGCAGGATCAAAATACAACGATTACAATTATAACTGGACACACATCGGCAGATATAGGCAAATATCCACACATATCATCATGTACCACAAATTTTCTCCTAACTTTTAACACTTACCGTTCTGCTGCATTTTGCACATAAACCCACCATTCTTGTCTACTTATAGTCACCAGACAGGATGTTCAGAAGCATTTTCTTCTACATGTTTGGCAACCTACCAAAGTTCTAGTGTGCTCTGTTTTCAAAGTCTGTAAATGGATCCTCCATCAATGATCAGAAGTTTCAAGTACAACTCCTCGGACAATCCACTTCCACTTTCATTTACATCATGTACACAGAATGGCTCCAATTTGGACATCTCCTATCTCAAGCCACAAGTACAAAAATCCGGCGGGAACGGGAAGGTTCAGCCTCCGGTTCCGGCCATCGACGACACGGAGATCAGCATTTTTGATGCACAAAAGTACTTCAGTGATAGCGGGTACAGCAAAAGACCGCAACTTGAGTCCCCCCATGAAACACTGTCAGTGCCTAGGCTGTCATCTGCTTCCTCAGTCGATGGCTACGGTGGTCGTAATTTCCGGGGACGATCATTCCATGCCACGCCGACAGCATCATCGGAGGCGAGCTGGAACAGCCAGACAGGATTGCTAGCGAATCCTCCAGGATCAGCGGGAGTTTCAATGAGGAACTATTATCCCGATGATAGGAAGAAACGGAGCCAGGGGGCGAAAACATGGATCTTTGGACACAAATGCTGCTGCACCGGGAGGAAATCTGTGCAGGTTAAGGAAGGGAGCTCGGATTCAGAACATGGCGGTACAGGAGGACTTAACGGCAGTTTGAGCAGCAACAACAATGTCAATGGCAGAACAAACCATGCGTATGCGTATGGAACGACACCTTCATCCACAAGAAGCTCAATCACAACAGAAAACAACAACAGGGAAATCCACCATCACAGCAAGGCTATCAATGGTACAAATACTGTCAGGCTCTTACCTCAAATCCCGGATTTCTCACCTGGGGAAGCTCCGCGGCAGCAGCGGGTATCGGCATCAGGATTGGCCGGTGGGTTTTCTTTTCCGGTGTTGGATCGGTCCGGCGGTGCCGCCAAGCCATCGGCGAATACGAAAACCATCATGCATTCCCTGGATGATTATCCTCCTCGCGATTCCCTGGAAGTTTTCCAGCCGTCGGGATCGAGGCCGCCGTCGATGGACATTCCGGGCAACGGTCTTCATCGTTTGAATACAGGGAGTCCGATCAAGCGCGTGATGAACACGGATGACGATGTGGGAAGCGACGCCAGCTCGGATCTGTTCGAGATCGAGAGTTTCTCGACTCAAACGACGTCGTATCCCATGTACCGCGGTAGGGATTCGTTTGAAGAACCTCCCAATTTCAATGCCCGAAGGTTCAACAATGGCGTCAGCTTGAACAACACCAGCAATAACAATAGTAATAATAATATTCAGTACGGCCGGAGAAGCCTCGACGAGCCACCGACACCGAGCGTCGCCGCCACCGAGTGTTACCCACCAAGCGAGGTGAGCATCGACTGGAGCGTCACCACCGCCGAGGGTTTCGACAGGGCGAGCATCTCCAATTTCTCCATCTCCGCCTCAGAAATCGGGGGCGAGGCCTTCTTCCGGAGGCAGCTGCAGGAGGAGATGGGCGGCGTCGGCGGTAAGAGGAGGGCTAATGGCGGAGGAGGAGGAGGGTTGCTGCTGATGGGCTGCAGACAGGAGAAGGCGGTGAGCGTGGGGCCTCAGCCTGTTAAATTCTTGCCCGCGGAAGGTCCCCCGATGTTCCCGATGCATGTGCGAGGCCGGCCGCCGCGTGCGGACAAACCGCCGCCGTTGGGTGGCTCGCACTCGGCGCGTGTGTCGCTAGCCTTTGCGGCATGAGAAGATGGGCTGCGTTTGTCGAGTTGCAGTACAGAAGTTTTACTCGTATTTTCGTCTCTTTCGGAAATTTGGTTAATTAATTTTAATTGTGTGGGAACTTGTCGAGATTTGTTTTGTGTTTCATGTTCTCCAATAAATCGAGATGAGTGTTTTGTCTCTTTCCTCGAATGCACATGAAAAAAACTACAACTTGTCGAACTTTTATAGATTATATATATGGGAGCGCTTCGTCAGTCTTGAATAATTTTTTTTTCGTGTGGACAATTTTTTTGTAGCACCATCCGTTTTTGAAATTGATCACATAATTGGAAAGCTTATACATTGTTGTAGATGAAAATCCTCATGCTTTTGTTCTGGTCGCCGGAAATTTCTAAAATCCTATTTAGGACTACTTAACCCAAGGGAAAAATGTGAAATTAAATTAAATGGTGATAACGTCGTCGAAACTGGACCAAAGCTTGTGGATTTTCATCTACAATATATAAGCTTTCCAATGATGCGATCAATTTCGAAAACGGATGGTGCTACGAAAAAAT